>CAWUFW010023465.1:0-75516 GCA_963921515.1 Calotriton arnoldi
ATGTTTACAGTCGTGCGGTTCTTGTTGCTCAACAATTGCTGACGCGGTGCATCAAATCTTTTTGCAAACGTGAGGACTCGCCCTAACTCGTAGTCTCTCGCGCCACGTTCAAATTTTTCTTGTTTCCTGTGTTTGATCTTTTGTTCTTAACTAGATAGCCATTTTTTCATTCCTGTTTTTAGTTCTTCTACCTTATTTATATCATCATGAGTGGCAATATCATTCTCAAAAATATTTATTTCCTGTAAGGCACGTGCCCGGTCATTCCAGGCGAATTTCACCAGGATTACTAACATGACTTTGGGGGAGTTGGCTGTGTGGTCGGCCCATTCTTCCAGCAATAACGGGTTTGGATTCTCGTATGCCGGAACGTGTAGATCTGTTGCGGTGCCTTCAAATCAAATACAAATTCAATGCTATGCGGTTACAAAAGCATTCCTGTCCCCGAGGGGACAGCAGAAATGCTTATGTAACCGCATAGCATTGAATTTGTATTTGATTTGGAATGCTTATGTAACTGCATAGCATTGAATTTGTATTTGATTTGAAGGCACTGCAACAGACGCACTTATCGGTAATGACATTGTGTTAAGATGGCACTGCTTTACTTGCATGAAACAAGGAGGTTTTAAAGTTGTCCGTTTTTCATGTCGATGAATTCAAATGTTAAATGGTGATCGTTTCCCGCGCGCCTGATGACACCGAAGAAGGCGACAGCTGAAACACGTTTGTTTTGCACGAATTCAGTAAATAAAATTTAGAACTCACCCCGCGAGTGCTTTTTATTTAGGGGCGGATTTCCCTTGAGACTGTGGAGCTATATATATATAAATAAATATATATATATATATATATATATATACATATACATACATATACATATATACATATACATACATATACATATATATATATACATACATATACATATGTGAACAAGGCCGCATCTCTGGCGGCCGAAACGCGTCATTTTGGACATTGATACTTAAATAAAGACACTTTGCCATCATCACTGCCTTGGAGTCTGTGCCCTCGTGTTGCGCCGCTGTGGCTGAATACTTTGGGATTCACATGCTGACATATACATATATATACACATATGTTCCCCTTAATGTCACTTCCAACATCCAAACTCCAAAGAACTTGTGCAAACAGGAAAGGCGGCACAGCCCTAGAAATGGATTAATCAGGTATCCTTTTTTTTATTTTCTTTCTATTTTAGCCAAAATGCATCATGCTAACAAACACAGGCCTATGCTTTTCGGTCGTAGCTTTCAACTGGGCCATTGAGTGATACTATATAGAGTGTCTATTTAAAGGGCCATTGCCAAAATTACCATCACCCACCCCTAATTAAAAAACAATTAGACCACTAGTTTGATCTCTATCCAAGATCTTAACCTTTGTCAAATGTATGAGCATAGATACCAATGATTTCTACGTTGTTCATGAGTTAATTTCCCTCTAAAATTAATGTTTTTCTAGAAAAATAAATTTTGGAAAACTTTTCAAAGACAGATATTTTACCTTTTATCTTCTCTCGAAGCAGCATGCTTTCAATCTCTGTAAAGTACATTTTAAAAATTCATACCCTGCTTTGTGAGGGAATACAGGAAAAAGGGGACAAACAACGACATATGTGCATTTCAAAATCGTTCTTATTGCACATGTATCTTCGCAATTCTATGAAACATACTCAATCCATGATGCCTCATATTTTTCCTATATTATTGATGAAAACACATATAAACAACTATTCCTATATTACACTAGACTCCAGACTAATATTCCCTCTACACATGCCAATTTTAGTTAAAGTTCTAGACTGCAAATTCCCTTTAAATAAGAGATAGATAGAAAGTTGAAATAAAGCTAAAGAGACACAGAGAAAAAATTCATTTTTTCACTCATCTTATTCTGATTCTCTCACAATCCCATAAATAGATATTAAAGAAATATTTAAATATTAAAGTGCAAATACAGAAACCACATCTCAAGGTAGTCATGGCAGTGCAAAGAAGAAGGTACTTATGAATGAATATTGAGTAAAGTACTCATCATTAAAGTGCAATTCATAAATAAATATAAAGTGCATGTTTAAGTCAGTTGTTCTAGTGTATGAATAAAAGTGCTTATACGTAAATGCTGAGTAAAGTACTCATCATTAAAGTGCAATACATGGATAAATATAAAGTGCATCTTAGATTCATAATGACAGTACATAGAGGATGAGGTGCTGATTCCTTTCAAATCTCAATTTCTTTGTATATTCCTGATCCTGTAAAAACCTGAAAGAAGAGGAGGAGGGAAGCAAGAAAGACCTTTTCAGCTGAGAGATATATGGAAAGACATGACATCTATAAGACATTTAGAAACATAAATGAAAGCAAAATCACATAAACCATTCAAATTTTAAGACCAGGGTAAAAAAGAGCAGCAATCTTTAAGTTATAAATGTACATGCAATTCTGCATCCGTATTTAAACCTCATAGAATTTCTGTCTCAAGTGTGATAATCCATCTTGATTCTGTTCTTCTCAGCACCAGCTCTCAGTTACCTCCTCTCAGTTTTATTGGAATGTGCTGGCTTCCATAATAACAGAGACCTGTTTCATTGCCATTATGTTTCTCTCAGATGTGTTTGGCTATTGTATATGTATAGTCTCTTTTATTAATGGCCCTAATATGTTGGAGAATGTGTAGTTTAAGTTTGTTTACTGTACTTTCAACATATTTCTTGCCACAACCACATTCTAAAAAATATACAACATGGGAGGTTTCACAGAGTATCAGTTATTTGAATCTCTTTGTTACACCATCAAACAATTCAAACTCTTTTTTACTGCATCCAATTTGACAGGCTTTACATTTTTGACATTTATAAAATCCTGTCCTTCTGAGCCAATTTTCTCCACCTTTTGCCTGAGCTGAGAAATAGGTTTGCGTTAGAAGATCACCAAGAGAGTATGTTTTTCTATACGTCAGTTTTGATGGTCCTGTTATACAGTCCTTTAGATCTTTGTCTTTCCTTATGATGCTCAAATTTTCTTTAAGTGCTTTACTGACTTTTTTTGCCAGAGAGGTTGAAGTACACAATGTACCTAGTTATGTCTTTATTTGGCTTGTTTTTGGTTGTCTTTGCTACAAGTAAGTCCTCCTTGATACATGTTTTAACAGTTTTTTTAGCATCCTATAGGACAGATATAGGGTATCCTCATTTTAGAAATCGTTCAAACATTTAATTAATTTTATCATAAATTCACTTTCTTCTGAGTAATTCCTTCTAGCTCTTATAAACTCTCCATATGGTACGCTCCATTTAAGAGCCTTGGAATGTGCACTATTTCCAAACAATATACTATTGCAGCTGGTCGGTTTACAATGTAATTTTGTGCAGATTTTGTAATTTTCAATATAGATCCGAATATCCAGATAATCAATCATTTCCTTGCTCGTTCCACAGGTGAAGTGTAATTGCTGTGGATTTTGATTAAGCGAATCTAAAAAACATTTTAATTCATCTTGTTCACCCTCCCAGAATAAAAACAGATAGTCGATATAGCAGACCCATACAATTATTCTCTTCATTGCTTCATTGTTCTTTTATTTCCAAATATGTTCAGCTTCCCAATGTCCCATGGTTAGATTGGCATATATTGGGGCAAAGGATGTACCCATTGCTGTGCCTTTTTTGTATATAAAATTGGCCATCAAACAGGAAAACATTATTAGTAAGACAAAAACACATAATCTCTAAAAGCATATTTGTGTGTTCTAATAAACTTAGAGATCGTGATAGCAAAACTTTTTCACATGCTTTAAGGCCATCTTCATGTGCTATATACATGTAATGAGATAAAACATCCACCCTGGGCATTTTATACTCTGTTTTCCACGGTATGCCGTTGATCCAATTTAAAATGTCCATTGAGTCTCCGATATATGATGGAAGATTTGGCACATATGGAACTAGGAATATATTAACAAATCTGGAGGCATTTTCGAGCAAGGAATCACATGAGCTGACAATTGGGTGTCCCGGGGGATTGTCCAGGCTTTTGTATACTTTTGGCAGTACATACATTGTAGGTGTTGTTGGATGAGTCATTTTTAAATATGCACATTCTTCATCTTGCAGTAATCCTTGTTCATGCCATCTGTCTAATTTCTTGTGGAATTCCGACATGAATCTTTTTATTGGATATTCTTTAAGCCTTTCATAGTTGTCACTGCTTGTTGTCATTTTTGTCGGTCCATAACAACTATGTTTCCTCCCTTATCTGAAGATTTGATAATGATGCTCGTATCATTAGTCATGTTCTTTTGTTGGTGAAGCCTATGTCTCTTTTCTTTTAAAGATATATCTCTTAGTTCTTCCATCATGATTTACAAAATATGTCTATTTTGTTTCCAGGAGGAAGCTTTGGGCAGGATTTTGATCTTGGTCTACATCCACTTATGGCAGATTTGTTGGTTTCAATGCCCATTCTTTGACAATATTCTCTATCTGATATTGTTTCCAGATTATAGACTTCTTGTGCAGTCTCAGATTCAGTCTCTAAACTGGTTAGTATTCTTAAAGGAGCAACATCTTCAAGCGTTAGATTTGAAAGAATATGAGGGACAATTCCTCTATGTGTAATCTGTTTTTTAATGGCAAAATATTTTCTCAATTTTAATTTTCTGCAGAATTTGTATTGATCAATGCGCGCTGTGGCTAAATTAATACCAACACTGGGGCAAAATGTAAGACCTTTATTAAGTAGGGTTTTATGCTTCCAATTCAAAACTTGTGTCTATAAAATATTTACCATATCATCTTTGGTAAATTTTGCCTTTTTTATTTCTTTCTGCTTTTGTCACCTTTTCCTCTTCCTTTTTCGACTTTGCCTTATTCTTTATGATTTCCCAATACTGGAGCTCCTCTGCCCCTCTGTCGCATCGTCATCTGGAAGAGGATAATTTTGCCGGAAATATTTAGTCTTGGTCATGTCATCGAGGGTCCTTCATCCCCCGAGCTCACTTTAGAGCTTTTATTACTGGATGGTGGTCTTACTGTTTCTTGTAATTGATCCATTGCTTGCCTATTATAATTTTGCATCAAAGCGCTTGGCAAAAATGTAGATCTTTCCTGTGGCATAACTTATTTTGTCCCAATTAAATTTCTTTAATTTCTTCAGTTGCACCTCTCGCTCAAATGTTTTTCCAATTTATTTTCAAGATCTTCCAGAGCTTTCTTTCCTTCTTCCATTTCCTGATATTTCTCTAGTGATTTCTTAAATTTCTTTATTTTCTCAATGGCTGATGACAATTTCCGCTCTGCGTGAATAATAAGCATGTTAATTAATTTAATTGAACACTCAGTATTATCGTTTTGCCACAGTTTGAGCAGATCCATATCCATATCACTTAATGTTGGAAGAAGGAAAATGAGATCGCTTGGAATTCGGTTATATTCCAGATATTTCTTTAATCTAACACTTTCCCACCATTTATTAATTTTCATTATTCTTGCTTGTTCTAGACCTCTCAGTAATTTTTTAGGGTTACTGGTATTTGTTAATGTTTCTCCTTGTGATCCTGCAGTCAATTCATTGCCCTGCTTGTCATCAAACATTTCAATTAGCAGCCTGTCCCGTTTGCTCCATCTGTCTTCCATAGTCGCTGTTTGCCGTATCGTTGATTCACAACTTTCTTGTCACGCTATCGTATCCATCCTCCACTCACTCTTCAGATATGCACTCTATAACTAGACTGTTGCTTAGCAGTCTAATGACTGTTATTAGCAGATGCTGCCTTTAAAATATAGATTGGCCAATTCTTTCCGAATTGTCTAAATTCTGGCTTTTTGAAATGAGATACTTATTTCCATGTGTTGCCGTAACATCTAATCCAGGTATCACATCTAACCGGACTATGGCCGAGGCATTAAATCTCGTTTCTTCGTGCTAACGGAGATCCTACAGCAGACCGCATGGTGATTGCTCCTGACACTCCCCCCAACGAAATGTCAGCAGCTCCCACCCACACTGCTAATGGCTCCTTACTGTTATAGTCTGCATCTTATTTACTTCTCATTTTCCACTGCAATCGACCAGAGGCAGCTCGGCATCCTAGAACAACTTCTTCCATAGAGAGCCGGAAACTGCCTTGCGTCTGGGTGCATGCTCTATGTGGTCCGACAACCATACCATAGATAAGATATTTGTTCCTGTCACACCACCTCCAACATCCAAACTCCAAAGAACTCGGGCAAACAGGAAAAGTGGCACAGCCAGAAATAGATTCTCCAGGTATGCTTTTTTAAATTTCTTTCCTTTTTAGCCAAAGTGCATTGTGCTAACAAACAAACACAAGCCTACGCGTTGCGGCAGGAGTCTTCAACTGGGCCATAGAGTGATACTGTATACAGTGTCTATTTAAAGGCCCATTGTCAAAATTACTTTCACCTCTGATTAAAAAATAATTAGACCACTAATTTGATCTCTAATCAAGATCTTAACCTTTGTCAGTGGTATGATCATAGATAACAATTATTTATATGCTGTTCATGAGTTAATTTCCCACTAGGCCTCATGTTTTTCTAGAAAAAAATTATTTCGAAAAAATTTCAAAGAAAATTTAATTTAAATCAATTACTGTAAAGTCCAATAACTCTCTTTTGTTATTTCGTTTGTTATGTATTTTTTCCAGATATTTTTTCTTTTATTTTTTCTGAAAGTAGCATATATATATGCATGTATATATATGTGTGTGTGTGTGCATCCTACAGCAGATCTATATTTTCCTTACAGGTCAAGCCTGACAGTATCACTATGTATGTGATTTAGGGAGGACAGAGCTCACTCCCAATGTGGGAGAGGAAAATTGTATATAACTCCAAACAGGATTCTGTGCATGGGGACCAAGTAATTGCTACCTCATGGCGCTACATATATATTTATATATAGAGATTTAAATGAAACCCTGGTTCAGAGGGAGGTGGATTGCTCAGTGATAGTAAAGAGGCCCGTCAGTTATCATTAAGTGGCATCTAAGTATGTCATTTGTACCCAGAGGTAGCGCCACCTTTCTGACTTATGTGTTTATGCTACCCCATGGTATGTCATCATTTAGTTCATTGAAGTCTGTCCGGATCGTATAGACCAATCTTTGCTCAAAGGTCAGGAAGGGTTTTGTCATAGCTTTGCGTGATTGTTTTAGTTTCTTGAGGACGTACCACCCTATGTTGTCCTCACTGTGTCCAATATCTATATAGTGTCTTGTCAATTTGGTGGCATTGCGCTTGCACCAGAAAGTGCTCACATTTTTTGTGTTGCAATTGGTGAGATTCTTCAGTCTCCACGGGGTTCTCAGACCCAGATCAAACTCTTTTGCTCTCTTCTTGAGTGGACATACACTGCAATTGCGGCATGGGGTGTGAGGTTCCAGAGGGTAGTCTAGTTTGTCTGAGGCTCAGGTTTTTTAGGAGGGGAAGGTACCACTTTGTCCTTAATGTTATTGCTCTCTTAAAGGAATGCATGGGTTTGTTTAGATTCTCACCCACCCAACTGTAGGGTACTGCAATTCTTATTTACAATAAAAGATGTTGGATAGGGGGCTGAAGGTGGTCACGCATATCAATCTGTAATTTCCCTCCTTTTATATGTCATAAGAAACTGGTCCCTGTTATTATTCAGAGCCCTTTTGTTCGCTCTTCTTATCAAGTGAAGCTGGTAGTTATTTTCAGATAGTTTAATCGAGAGCCTGCTTGCATGTGACTTGTAGTCCTTTGTATCAGTGCAATCGTGTCTAAGACACGGAAACTGCCCGACTTGTAAATTGCCATATAATGCTCGGGTGACATCTTTCAAATCGGAGGAGATGAATCTGGTCTGTGGATTAATAGAAGACCTCAATTTTTAGATGCCATCGTTAGCCATGATTAGAAGATCAAGGAAGGGCAATTCAGTTCCTCCTATGGTGATTGTGAATTGCAAAAAGGGGTTTCATGTATTGAGCCACATTCCAAACTCAAGGGCCTTGTCCTTTGTACCTGTCTAAATTAGAAGCACATCATCAAAAACAGCAGTAGTCAGCAGCCGCTCAATTTCTCTTAGTTTGTTGTTCCTCTGCTCCTAAAGAAGGATTTTTGCCCCACATTACTATTAATTTTTCAAGCTGCCGTAATTGAGTAATTTAGATAATTTCAGATCACAAGAGTAATACGTAATTTCTAAAATTACTCCGATTGCTCTGGCATAATTAACATTTCAAAGTTTAGCGTTGTCTAAACTGAAACAACATCCCCACAAAGCACTCCGTAGGGTGACCACCCTCTGGCAAATTAATCAGAGTTGTTAAAAGTCAAACATCAGAAAGCTGGTGATTAAATTTTTGATTTAATTTTATTTAGAATGTTGTGTTGCATCACACATATATATCTTGTTCATTTAAATGCATAGAATACATCTGTCATCCTTTTTTATGAATCCCAATGCATTTCGGGATGATGCCCTTCATCAGGTGAATCGTTCTGGAAAATAGTCAAATATAGCTGAGGTATTTACCAAAACAACCGACAGAAACAATTTACTTCATTACAACAGTTGCCTTCAAATTGAAAAAGCAGTTGAAAGAGCCAAAACAAAGGAGAGAGATCAGCTGTTAACTACGCAAAAAAAACAAAAAAACGTTGACAAGGCCTGTTTTTGTATCTAAATACTCCACCCGGAGCTATGAAATTAAAAACATCATACCGAAGCATTGGCCTATGGTTCAAAATAAAATTGATTTCAAGGGAATTTTTGCGAACCCTCCACTTTTTTCTTACCAAAGAACAACAAATCTCAGAGAATGTCTGAATAAACCTTCGACACCCATCACCAAGATGCATAAAGGTACCACCCCGTGTTTAAATTGCAGTCACTGCAACAACATAATCAAAGGTAACATCATGACGTACCCAACAAAATGCACACCAATAAAACTCTATACCACAGCAACCTGTGACTCAAAAAACAAAGTATTTACTCAAATGCCCGTGTGGTCTTGTATATGTGGGAAAAACTGAACGGAAGATCAAGACCCGGCTAAACAAACACAAGAGTAACATACGTAATCACCAAGAAAAATCACCCTTTGCGGTGCATTTTGCTAAAAGCAAACACAACGTCAGTCAATTGAGATTTTTAGTTTTTGGAAGTGGTGCCAATTACAGAAGGAAGAGATAACAAGAAATTGCTGTTGCAACGTGAACTATTTGGGATAAATAAACTAGATGCATGTAACCCCAAAGGACTAAACGATCGATTAGACTTCAGTTGTTATTTGTAAACTCATCCTCATGCTCTGTTAAAAGGAACCGTAAAAATGTAGTAACTTTTGCAGTTTGTTCATAACATCAGGATTTCAATAAGTAGACATTTCATAGACATGTCGTAATTGGTTCAATGATCAGGCATTTGTTCATTTTCACACTTTATTTATTTTCATAATTTTGCGAGAAGTATGCACTTTTCTATGATATTTCTCACACGTCCTAAAATTTCATGGACACTTCTCCAGAATGTCTCAGTAATTTTTCGAACTTCTTCGACCACGCCTTGTACCTGTTAAATTACTCTTTTTCATTGAGGCTCAACATTTCTAACCATGTTTAGGTTAAGGTCGTATCTTACTTTAGTGCACCAACTGAACAGAAGCAAAAGTAATCACTAAATATATGTCTTTCTCAAAGATTTACTTTTGGATGAATGTTTAGTTTACATCATTTCATGTGATGAGGTTTTGTTACCTAGGTTCGCATTACGTTACCCCACTCCAATATGGCGGCCATGAACAAATTGCAAACTCTCACACAATCCTTCTTTACTTTCTGGTTTCCTTTTATCTTCACGCTCATGACCCACGCTTTCCACGGAATCACTTGGGAGACCGATATGCGGATTGAGACGAAACGAGACGGTACGTTGATCACATTCATGGAATTGACACACATTGTTTGTAATTTTGTTTCACGTTGGCAGTCTATCAGTAGACAGACAGGTTTAGGATTTTACGGATGCGGAGCACTATTTCAATACATCGGGCACAGTTTGTTTGCATTGATTTTGAAACGAAACATGGAGTGCTACATTCTACTTTAATAATACATGTGGTACAAGCATTATATTCATTTCGCGGACGCGGGGCACCATTACTGTACGGTGGTCACAGTGGGCATGAAGTATGTGTTTCACTTTACCTTAGTCAAACAACTCGGGGCACAAAAACATCAAAAACAGCTCGCATTAACCCACAGAAGCGCTAAGCATGAAGCGCATTTTTTTCGAGTCGACTTGTGCTTTTTTAACGTGTGGCACGCATGATGTCATTTTCACTAGCACTAAGAGCATGAGATAAGGGACTATCCACCTTGCAAAACCAATTTTCAAGGTTCGCATGATGATACTTATGACCTTGACACGAGTACATGCATGTATTCGTTTAATTTCTCCGCCTTCACTGGAGACAGCTTTATTGTTTGTTGTCATTTTACATATCTTTACCTGGACAAATCCAACCGTACCGCATTTCTAACACACTGGTTCACAGATGGTGTTTCCTTTTCTGCATTATGGAGATCTGATAAAGCTTGGCCAGAACCATGCACTGCCTTTTTCTACTTTCAGTTTTCTTACATTCCTTGATACTTCAAACCAATTTTATGTTGCGGTTTTCACGCCTTTTACATTATTGAATATTGCTATATTTGACTATTTTCCAGAACGATTCCCCTGATGAAGCGCACCGTCCCGAAATGCATTGGGATTCATAAAAAAGGATGACAGACATATTCTATGCATTTAAATGAACAAGATATATATGTGTGATGCAACACGACGTTCTAAATAAAATGAAATCAAATATTTAATCACCCGCTATCTGATGTTTGACTTTAAACAACTCTGATTAATTTGCCAGAGGGTGGTCACCCTACGGAGTGCTTTGTGGGGACGTTGTTCCAGTTTAGACAACGCTAAACTTTGTATTCATTAGATTCACACCCAGGATCAGAGGGCGATACCCACTTGCACCCTACCAAGTACTGAACTGGTGTAACAGAATAAATTCACAGATTAACCACAGAGTGCCACAAAAACTTTTTTTGAATTCTTCATAATTAACATTTCACCCATGCCTACTTATAAGTACTAAAAAGGTAAGTTTAGGCCCGGCAAAAGGTTTTTTTGCCAGGTCGAAGTGGCAGTTTAAAACTACCCTACAGGCTGCAGTGGCATGCCTGAGCCATGCTTTAAAGCTCTTCTCTAGTGGTTGCCACACTGAGGGGCATATTAGCAAGGAATAGCGATATTTATCGCTAACCGCGCTTAGCGCGACTTTGGTTAACGCCGCCTATCGCTGGAAAATATCGCTGAGATAACGCCCTATTAGTAAGGTTTATCTCCATAGCGATATTATTTCCAGCGATAGCGGTAAAATGTGAGAATATCGCTGGAAAAGCAGCGATATTCTCGCATTATCGCTAAGGTGGATTCAGCATTAGAATCCACCTCCTATACCTTAAACAGGTAAGTCATCCTCACTAGCAGGAGATAAAATATAGCGATAAACGCGCTTAGCGCGAATTATAATATCGCTTCGCCTGCCTTGCTAATAGGGGGTAGTGGGATTAGCAACTGTTTTCAGTCGCTTTTAGTAGGGAACGCCTTCTTTGCATGTCATTAGCGATAATTATCGCTGACATGCAAGGCGATGGTTAACGCAGCCTCTAACGCCTGAAAGCTGTCGCTAACGCCTGTTAGCGACAGCTTGCTAATATCGCAATAAAATTATCGCCGCTTTAGCGGCAAAAAGTGCCGCTAAAGCGGCGATAAAGCCCTTGATAATATGCCCCTGAGTTCTTTATGCCCACTTGTAGCATTTAATTTACAGCCCCTGGGTACATACATATAGTACCATTTATTAGGGACTTACAAGTAAATTAAATTTACCAATTGGGTATATGCCAATATTACCGTGTTTTGGGGAGGCATCACAAGCACTTTACCACTACTTAGCAGGGAAAAGGTGCACAGAGCTCTAATGCCCACAGAAATGAGGTCTGTAACAGAAGACTGGGGGTGACCCTGCCAGGTCCAACAGTCAATGATATGTAGCCGCTTGCAAGCCAGACCATCGTTAGAAACAATATGGTCTCACAGAAATAATGTTCAAATATTGATTGGAAAAGCATCGCTCAGTTGGATGTATTTATTAATTTCTCCAATAAGGTGATATTCTTGAAAATAATATTTAGGGCACAATAATTAAGAGATACGATTTTGGGCTACGATATTCTGATACCAAACCAGTGTGTCCATATTGCACGTGTGTATTCCTATTATGCTAACAGCTTTTGTTCTGAACTGCTTTTCACCTAATGCTCCCTCTGTGCCCCCTGAGGAACAGCACCCAGTGCACCCATCAGGCACATGACACAGTGACCCTCTGACAGGCCTCATTCAGTGCTTCCTGTGAGAAGTGTGCATCGACTTTGTTTCCTTGGTGCAACTTGCTCGGTGCTATCGTTGTACACATCACCCTATTGGCCCCCTGGTGCACATCGCCCAGTGACCCATGGAACCCCGATACACCTCATTCTTTGCCCCCTACTGGAAAGTGGCTAGGTCTGAGTCTTATGCATATTTCTCGGATTGTGGGCATGGGTGCCTGTACGTCAGTTGGATTTTCGGGGAACAGGGTGTCAGTAGCTGTGATTGCCTGTGTGCATGTATGCATTATCCATATGTGCCCGTGTTCCGAGCATACGCAAGCTAAGCCTGTTTGCTTTGTCGGTGCTTGCAGTTATATTAAGCTAATTTCGTGTATTTATGCCCAAAACAAATGACTCGACTATGATTTGCCGTATCAATGTCTCTTCACAAATATCTTTCACAAATTAAAACGTCACCTGCTGAACGACATCCATGCGCGCATTTAGGATTATGAAGGCCTAGTCTTAAAAGGTTGTGGTTCGTGTCATGTCAAGAATGCCTCTCGTAAAGGCGAGATTATGATGGATTAAATGTGAATCAGAGCACGCATTTCTGCGGGGCAGCTTGTTACTATCTGAAGCTGCACAGTTGGAGACTGTATTTACTTACGCTCGTGATGCCTATGTTGCTATGGTATTGTTTAAAAATCCTATCATACATTTACAGATAGATATGCAATTCTAATCCTCAAATTGCCCCACGAGCGTGTCTGGCATTTACACACGGCGTTTTTGTTATTATGCAAACGCATTTAAAAATAAAAACCTGTCACTTCTGTTTAGTTGCTTAAGGGACCAACTTGGTTCTCTGTTCCTCTCCAAGGACGGAATGCAATGTTTTTATTAAAGACATATTTTAAAGTTATTTTTACTGCAGCGAAGAAAGGAGAACAAAGCCCCTTTCCTCTGCTCACGCTATCGGGGTCTCGGTGACACGTGTGAATAGGTTCAAAGGTGGGGAAAACCCTTTCTGCTTTAGGTTTAGTGAAATCTACACCCTAAAACGATTTCATCTGTGACAGCAAGTGCTATATCTTGATTGACCGAATGAGGATCAACTTTTAGGGTTGTAAAATGCAAACAAAAACTACAGAGAATTTGCCACGTGACGGCAGTCGTAAGATTAGTAAATAGAAGGGAAACTATACGATTCAAAGAGGAGTGACAGGGAGTGGAAACCTGGAGATTCTGGAAAGTTTGAGGTTGAAGTGGCAGCTGAGAGATGTTAGTAACAGCGAGGTTTCACAAATATTCCACCAAACGTCCACACTTGACTTAAGTTGTAAAATATAAAAGTGCACAGTGAGGTGGGAAAGCCAATAGTATTCCAGGAGGCAGATGAAGGAGACTCGCCACATGTTTCCATGTGAAGATAAATATGTTGGAGAGCAGTGCAACACACCTTAACCCTGAACCTAAGGATTCTCAAACTTCACACAGCCTAAAGGAGAAATACTTGGGTTCTGCTGAGAAATCTACGATTCTAGTACATCTATAGGATTCTGTTAAACGAAACAAAAGGTTAATGGATTGCTAGATGTAGGAGTATGTTTTCCCTACATAGACTTACTCATCCAACAGACCCTTATGGCTTTACACAAATAAATAAGAGCTCATGAAAGGATCTAAACCAGAAAGTAGCACACATTACTTTCTGTGTGCCAAAATCGTACTGTGCCTAAGTGGCAATGCACCATCCTGCAAGAACAAACGATGCAGACTGACATTTATTTTTCGCACATTTTGTACTAAAACATGAGCACTATAATGCAGTAACTAAAGGCATAACTTGAATTCTAGAGTGGCAGTCATGTCATTTCCTGCGTGTAGGGGCGAGCTGGGTTGTTTTCTGCATGTTCAGATCTCTCCCTTTGTATGTGAATAAAGCTGAAAAGGGTGAGGAGGATTGCTGTTTGCCTAGAAATATAAAAGCTGAGATTCGAGTGTAAGTTAGCGTCATTTTGCAAAGCTGGTCTCTGTGTGCTATAATTGCATGTTTGTTTGGAGTTACTGCTAACTTTCCAATGAGTTTACTCCCGTCTCTCCTGGGGCTCTTCTTTGATCCTGACCAGATCTTCATTTTGGCTCAGCACCATCCCCACTTCACTGAAAATCCAAAGTTAGTGACTAGGAGGAGGAGGGTGGGGGGCGGTTGGGCAACACTACCCGTGTAGCTCTGTTTTATTTATTTATTTATTGAGTTTTATATAGGGATGGCTAGACCCGGAGGTATCAGAGCGCTTTACATGAGGTACCACAAAGTTACAAAATTACATCAGTTAACAGGTTACATAAGTTACTAGTAAAACACTTAAAGAGCATAGGAGATGAGATAAATGGAGCGTAGAAGGGTAGGGTGAAGGGGTAGGAGGGAGATACGACGGCGAGACGAAGGGAAGTCTGCCCCAAGTCCGCTGGGTAGGTGACGGCCTAGGGGGAAGTCCACGGCCCATCTCCTCTTTAGCTATCAGTTAGCTCCACTGGGCAACGGCCAAATAGCAAGGCCTCGGTTAAAAAGCATAACATTTTAAAGAGCATAGGAAGACGAGAAAAATGGAGTGTAGAGGGTAGGGGGAAGGGAAAAAGGGTAGGGGGAGAATACGACGGAGAGACGAAGGAAAGTCTGCCCAAAGTCCGGCTGGGTAGGTGACGGCCGAGGGGAAATCCACAACCCATCTCCTCTTTAGCTAACAGGTAGCTCCACCGGGCATCGGTCAGCTAGATAGGTCTCAACGGTCGGAGGAAGATCCCAAAAATTAATGTCATGGTGTGTGAGCCAGGGGGGGAGGGTGGTGTGGGAGCACCCCTAGCCTCACTAGAGTAAGCTCGATGTGCCAGTCCAAGGAGTCCGGTGTGGGTGGAGGGGCTTCAAGGGTGAGGAATAGAAGAATAGAAGGTAGGAGCCTAGTTGTTTAGTCCATTTATGTGGAGGCCATGACGAGGTCGGGCACCCGGGTAGTTTGAGATCCCTCAATCGCTGTATCCTGATGATTGTGGCTCCCACGGCCGCCATGTTGGAGTCAGGCATCCCCTTCCGCGAGTGTATTCTCGCCTGATTGCTGCCCCGGAGGGGAAGCTCATGAAAGTCAGTTACTTGTAGTGTGGCCCAGGCGGTCGGGGTTCGTGCCGTGCATGGTAGGTACTAGATGTTAAGTTTAGTTGAGGGGGTGTGGGGAGGACGGCCCGTGTGCGCTCGGGTGATGCTGCGGGGCCATAGGTGCCTGTCACAAGTCTGTGGTGTTCATAGGGGGACAATCAGAGCTTTTGCTGCCCCTCCAGAGTTCAGGAGTCGTTCTGCTCCGAGCCGATTCAACCGACCACCATTATGTCCTGGCGGCGCCTCAGTGAAATGGAGACCCTTCAGTTAACGACCTTGTCTCCCTACGGCAGCACAATGATCAGTACTGTCGGAAATAACAGCGAATTGAGCGCCGTGGAGGAATTCCGCCCCAGATCTCCGGCGGCAGTTCGAGTGTCCCACAAAAGGGAGGGGGGACCCGGGTTTCGCTGCGCCAGCACCGCAGGGGGGATCACCAACCAACTCCTCGAGGAAGCTACCCCCAGGGGGTCAGCAGACAGGACTACACTACTGTGGGGTGAGGGGGACCACCACTGGGAGTTCAAGCGGAAGGTAAGTGACATCACGGTACCTGGCTCCCAGCCTCCGAGTGTAGACGCGTAGATCTCCGGGCGCCATCTTAGCTCACTCCCGAACGGGGACTCCGCAGGTCATATCGCGGATGATCAGGATCGCAGAAAGGCGGTTTTAAGATCATTGAGAAACAAGTTCCTGGGCACATGTTACAGGGTGAAGATAATGGTTGATGAAGTCTCTGGAGAGTGATCATAAAGAGTCCATTCAAGTGGTTCAGAATTTCTTGAGTTATTTAATCTTATATCGTTAGAATGACACAACCAGCCAACACATGTTTCGTCACAATGGGAAGTATCCCGTGACTTCTTCAGGGCTGGGAAAGATACAACAGAATAATATAAACACATAACTCAACAAATGCGTAATTATATGGGAGCAGCTCCTGGTGTAGTGGATAATAAAATCAAAAGAACACCATTACGTGGTGGAAACCCTAAGAGAATGGTGAAGAGGCATAAATTAGTGCCTTCACACAAAGAAACAGCACAGACCTAGTGAAAAAATAAATTAAGTTAAGTGAAAATCTAGGATGTCGTTGGTTTTAAATAATAACCTGTAAAAAAGATTTGCATAATGGAGCAGCGCTCTAGCTAAGGTGATACCGTGGCGCGTGGTGCAGTGAAAGAAAATTGGTGCCATAAAGTGAAAATAAGTGTCAAATTAACAAAACATTCTGACAAAAGTGCTCCGGACTGAGTACCTGTTGGAGAAATGCGGACATAATGCATAACGTATTTAGGCGACATGACGTAATAATAGAATTAAAACTTGGTACCAAAAAGTAAGGACTGCGTACATAATAAATGAGTGGTTAAATATGTCGCCATGACCGAGAGTGCGGACACAATGCATAAAGTTTCGAGGAGACATGATGTACTAACAACTCTTAAACTCAGTATCAAAAAATAAGGGGACCGCGTACATATCAAATGAGTGGTTAAATATGCCGCCCATAAGAAAATAATTGAAAAAGGAAGGGCCCTGAGAAAAAGAAAGATAGCACTATAAATCCAGGTAAAAGATTGCAGCGCGCAAGGGTGCTCAGGCGCAGTAAACTAGAAAATGTAAGGATAATGGAGCAGGCTACCTGTGAGACAGAGCGTCAATGTCTTTAGGGAAATCTGGTGAAAAAAATGAAATATGTAAGGGGAAAAAGAAATAAGTGAAAGAAAAGTGGGTACTCTAAAACCGGAATGTAGAAAAAGACATCTCACCACTTTGCCGGTGATAATTCCGACCCGGCGGGTCTGGTGGAGTGTAAATGAAAAACGGAGTAGTCCGTGGGAGTAATTAATTAGAAGGCAATCGGTAAGCTCCTGAAAGGAAAACAAGGTCTATTATGAGTATAGGGAAGTGTGACCAAAAAGACTAATTAGATTAAATCCAGTCAAAAGATTGCAGCGTGCAAGGGTGCTAAGGCGCAGTAAGCTGAAAATGTACGGACAATGGAGCAGGCTACCTGTGAGAGAGAGCGTCAATGTCTTTAGGGAAATCTAATGAGAAAAATGAAAATTGTAAGGGGAACAAATTAAATGAAAGAGAAAGTAGGTACTCTGAAACCGGAATGTAGAATAAAACATCTCACCACTATGCCGGTGATAATTCCGACCCGGCCGGTCTGGTGGAGTGTAAATGAAAAACGGAGTAGTCTGTGGGAGTAATTAATTAAAAGGCAATCGGGAAGCTCCTGAAAGGAAAAAAGGTCTAATATGAGTAAAGGAAGTGTCACCCAATGACTAATTAGAGTAAAAAGAATTGTGACAATCCAAGAGAGTCTATGAAGTGAGGCACCACCGGATCTTACCTAGGTGAAGGAGATTCCAGACATTGAGTGCCTGTCTGCAAGTTGAGCGGCGGGTCCGCCGTTTCAACAGATCTGTAATGGCAAAGGGCTGAGATGTACTCAAGCTGCAAAGGATTTAACAAAGGGACATCAGTAAACAAAGGATTCTGCCATAATGAACCGTCACATAATGGCTTACCTCTAGCGTGTGCGCTACGAGAAAAACAGGCACTGGTTCATATCTGTTCCGGAAGTGGACAGATTGCTGAACCGGAAGTGCCCTTAAGTACTCTCAGAGGGAGGTAAAGACTAGAACGTCAACGTCTGGTACGGAAACCAAAAGAAAAAACTTTATTGGTTTCTGTTGTTGCAAAAAAGCAACAATATGAAGAAAAAAAAAATGGTATTGGATAAGTGGAGGGGGAAAAGGGGGAAAAAAAAGGGAGAAGAAAAAGAGTAAAGAGAGGAATGATATGAAAAACGAAAAATCGTAAATGGACCACATGGACCAATCGTGCATGAATGAGCATGATTGACGAAAAGGTCAGAAAGGGAGACAAAGGCAGGAGAGAATAGTAGTGTCTAATACACATATTGATCATGAAGGTAACTAGAACCTTTAAACAGAAGGCACATATGTGTCTGCAAATACAAGGAAGACATAAAATAAAAATAGGAATGATAGTATGGTATTTCCTTATATATATATTGATCGAGAAGGTAACTAGAACCATTAGAAGGAGGGCACGTATGTGTCTGTAATTACAAGGAAAAAGTGAAATGAAATAAAAACCGAATAAGAAGACGAGAGTTTGGCGATAAACTAGAGCAGAACAAAAATTACATGTGGGGACCGTCAGAGTAATCGGTCTACATAATACAAGAAATGCGGAATACATTACATGTAGGTAATTAATTATTACAGTATGCAGTAATGATTATAAATATTCATAACATAATATGTCCAAACAGTCATTAACGCTTTAAGTACATGGTACTGTTGTGGTGTTACACATTGAAATGATACAGTGAATAAAATGTTCCTTGATTTTCCTTAATGCTGTGGTTCATTGAGATATTTGGCATTTAGTTACCAAGAAAGTATTGCATTTCGTGGTCGCTGTTCAATCCGTGTTTCACTGTATGGAGGCGCATGATCCAAGTAGCTTCCGTGCGTCTCAGCCTCAGTTCCCTGTTGCCACCTCTGATGTTTGGTTCCGTCACGTCAATGCTATAGAAAGAGAAACCTTTTTGGGGACCTTGGGATGGACAGGTTGCAGCGTGGATAGCCATAGGGTATCTGACATCCTGTTGAAGCAGTGCTCTTACATGCTCGCTGATTCTTTCCTTGAGGGGTCTGATGGTGCTTCCCACGTACGGTCCCTTACATTTGCATTCTATGATGTACACCACAAATGTGGTGTTGCAATTGATGTTCTGTTTGATATTATAGTTGTTCCTTTTATCAAAGCTAGTAAAATCCTTGGTTCCGTGTTTAGCCCATCTGCAAACTCCACAACAGCCGCATTTGTAGAAGCCTGTTGTGTGTGCAGTGAGCCATGAGTTGTCCATAGAAGTTCGTGGAACTGTAGGGCTGAGTCTGTTCCTGAGCGTCCTGCCTCGTCTATAAGTGATCTGGGGTCGAGTGGAAATGAAGTCACTTAGTGTTTTGTCAGCTTGCAGGACTCCCTAGTGTTTATTGAGACTTTTCCTGATCAACATACTCATGTCAGTGTAATCTGTCACTAGTCTCACTAGTTGTTTGTGGCCCTGCCCCTCCCCCGACCCACGTCAGCGCCCGGCAGCACTCCCACCACGGGCCGCTACTGCCTGTGATACCCAATTGAGTTTGTCTTCTTAGATTCAACACCTCATACAGTCAAATGTTTTCTTTTACTTCAAAGGAACCTGCTTCCAGCACACACAAAGGAACCTTACAACAGGCCTGATTTCACCCTTTTTTTCAATAGCCAGGTTGGATCCAAACCCAGGGGAAAGACTGTAACTGACCAGACCCAGTTTTAGGGTTAGACAAAGTGGTGTCCCTCAACCACAGGCTGGCACTGGGCATAAAAGTGGCAACCTCCGAACATAAAGGAGAGCAAATCCCTGGATCTGTACAGAGACGGGACAAACACCATGGACGGTTGGAAGGGCAAGCTACCTAATGCTCTGATGAACTAAGGACTCTGCAGCTCGCCCTAAAACTAGATGGTTCTCTTCAGAGCCAGTGACTCAGGCCCCCTTCCACCCTTGAGGACTATTTGGGGGAAGGCCTGGACTTCTTTGCCCCGCACCAGGGGCCTGGTAAGGAAAAAGGCTGGATCAGGGAGCCAGTAAAACCAGCTCCCCTGACGATGAAAGCCTTTAAAGGGTTGGAGGCTTACTGCAAGTGTCCCTGGTGGCTAAAGGTCGGCATCAGGAGTAAAATAACCCAAGATCATTGAAGCAGGCCCAACTGGGCCGCAAGGACTCACCAGAAAGCTGCTCATCGGATATTCACTGCTCCATGGCATGGGAGTGCCCCATAATGCCTTGCAGAGGGCTTATATACATAAGTCTCGTCTTTTGTGGTGCCCCAGGGATAGCAGGGGCACCACCAATTAAATTCCAAGCGTATTGGGGGCTGCTGGGAATGCAACAATTCCCCAAGAAGGATGAAGAGAATTAACCCTATGTCTCCTAGGTCACATAATGCATGACCTGGGAGACTTTACATTGGTTCTCAAGCACTCTGGGCTGAAAATTTTGCCCTACATCTTGGGAGGGCAGGGACCACTAGAAGTTGTCCTTGGGCTGCATTTTATATGGCCTAAATGTCTAATCGAAAAACAGACACATGTTATGTTGATTTTAAATGCTTTGTTGAAAATATGTTGCTGACAGTGACTTTTAATAAACCTTGCGACGCTCTTATTGACAAATATTAGTACATTTAAACATATTTACTGATGTTGGTTATATGATGGTGATTTTCCAACACGTGATCATTGGTTTTATATTGTGGTGACCCCATGACAAAGTAAATAGGCCTGTTTTTAAAAAAAATGACACCCACCCATACAGTAATGCTCTGCCTGGTATAGGTGGGGGCGTACTGTGATTTTGGGGGTCATGACCCAGTATGTAGTTTCAGATTATAACCAAAAGTAATTCCATATACCTTATGTATATATTTGTAAAACAATACATAGTATTTAGTAGTATGTGTAATAAATGTACTCTTTCCTTTTCAAAGAAAAAGCACTGACGGAACAATCACTTTCTAGTGTTGGCAAATGGCAAGTACTAGCCAAGACCAACTCCCCTGAATAGGTCTTGGACTGCTCTGCTCTGCTTCCCCGGGAGAGCCATGCGCTACAATGGGGTACTTGATTCCCAGTAAGGAGACAATTGCAGACCTACTAGTGCAGGTCTCACATCCTGTTCAACTAATAACCCAATGTCCTACACTGGTTACTTACAGAGGCAATTGGTGTATGTAAGTTAGGAAAAAATGGCTTCTGCTTGGGATGCGAAGGAGCTGAGAGAGTTTTAGTACTGGAGAAACTCACTTCTCGCTCTTGTACATTGACATGTAGGTTGGCAATATTCATTTATTGGGGAGCAACAGTTTCTGAACAGGTGATGGTGGAATGCCAAGTAGGAGAGTGTCGGGAGGCCTGCAGCATTGCAAGTAACAGAAGAAGGTGGAGGGAACAGCATTGTCAGGAAAGAAAGAACTTATTGGACAGGCTCATTGATGGTAAAATGCTACTTTCAAAGAGGGTCTTTCTCATATACAGCGGTTTATGCAGAAAACTGGGAGCATTGATCTTTGTCATAATGTGGCCTATGTGGATCGTGCTGGACATTGCAGTGGCACTCCAGTGACAGGCAGTTTAATTTATGGCAGTTTCATGCTGTGGATCTTCTTAGCAGTATGTCACTGTTGGACATGGCCCTTTTTGAAGAGTCTCCTCCAGATTTTTACCTTCTGTTGCTGAACCCGTTTTTGTTGGCATTAGCACTTTTTCCTTCTTACCAGTGGTAAAGTGCTTGAGACCTCTCCTACAAACATAGTAAAATTGTCCAGCACCTAATTGGCACATTTAAACCTAGTAAATGGTACTACCTGTACCCAGGGCCTAATAATTAAGTGCTACTAGTGGGCCTGCAGCACTGTCCAGCATCTGTCTTTCTTACTGGATCGGCATAAAGAGCCTGAACAGATGGCTTTTATGCCTTGAAATGTTGCACACTTAAAACAATGGAGTAAATAACAAGAATTTAGCTACATTTTTTAATGCAGTTCGCATCTACCTCACACCATGAATGACCCCGCAATGGGCCATGGGCAAGCAGATGACTTTTCGGGGCTCATTAATTTTGCTTAAACTTTTCCAGTTTACGGGCATGAGGAAACATTGGCTCTCTCCATGCAGAGGTGGAAGGCTAATTAGCATGATAAACTATTGTTTTGTCTTCTGGGCATAGAATTCCTGGGTTGACAGGCATGGCCGAAGTAGCAAAGATAGCAAAATGTAAAACAAGTGATAGATCCAACTGTTTGAAAATATGGATTTTAAAGCTTATATGATCATTAATGCAATCCACAGTATAGGCTATGACTTATTAGAGGGTAACCTGTAATTGGGTCGTGATGTCCTCCCCTCTCTCATCAATAAATATTACACTACACTCTGCACAGCTGTCTATTTGGCTTATGCTATGTTTTTTCAGGTGCATTTGTAAAAAATAAATATATATATATATATATATATATATATTTAACCTATATCAATATGTAAAGTGTTACGTTTGTGCGATGGGTTATAATTGCATTGAACAGGCCTGATGACTATTAGCATTGTTTATTCCTGGTGAAATATGCACTTTGTGAGACAGTAAACAGTTATTTTATGATGTCAGTTTTGCTGTATTGTGAGAATTAAGTGGAATTTGACATTTGCACTGTAGTAATAAATGTGTGGTTACGGGCCAAGTAGCTCTAAATAACGTATGTTTTTGTTTTAATTTCTATGTATTTATTTATACCATGTCTGTAAAAATAACTGTTGCCCAAAAAAACATGCAACATGGAGCAAGAAGAGCAATAAATACAAAATTGAAAATTTATTATTACAATGCAGCAGTCAAATCCCAGGTTTTTACCAGAGTTTAGTGGATATTCTTGGGAACTGACACACTTTAGAATGTTAATTACTCACACTATGAGCCTATGTTTCTGCTTCAATACTTGTGATTTTACCAAATGCAAAAAATACACCATAGTATAAACCATATACGCAAATGCAAAGAGATTAATATGCTGTTGAAAATTTGCCCTTTCTCCAGGGTCACCCTGTATTTTTGCTGGCTCTAGAATGTTATGCACTTTACCCCTGCCTACCAGAGGTGAAGTGCTTATGCTCTTCCTTTCAATTTGGTAACATTGGTGTACTCCTAACTAGCACAATTAATGTGCTCATAAGCCCCTAGTATATGTACCAAGTATACTCAGGGCCTGTAAATTAAATGCTGCAAGTGAACTGAGGCACTATTGTGCCATCCAGTGCAGTGGCACTGTGAAGCGAGCCTACCATTGTAGCCTGGCTTTGCAGTTTTAAAACTGAAAATTAGATCTGTCAAAATAACCCCTTTAGATAGGCCTTAACCTTCCTTTTAAGTATTAATAAATCACACCTAAGTAGACCTTACTGCCTATAAGGCAGGGTGCATGGTATTGAAAAGAAGGGCATAGTAAACATGCCCTCACCGTGAAAAGGCCCTAAAAGCTATTTTCACTGTCAGCGAGTTGGCTAATCCATGGGAAAACACTGGGATACAATATTAAGTTTAATACATCTCATCTCTGCCTAAACAGCTACAAACATATTTTTTGACTTTTTGAAATATTTATTAGAAAACCAATGCACTGGTGAAGTTGGATTTGTAATAAATATTTCGGAACAATGACTTTTGAAAAGTTACCTGTGATGTTGTAAATCTGCATTTTGCTCTCCAGCTTCTGCCAGCAAGTCATTAGCATTTCAATAGGTATGAATGAGGGATGAACTTGCTCCCAGGATCAGGTTAAAAGGCATAGGTTGTGCAGAGGTATTTTGTGCCCTTTACAGGATGTCCTTTGGCCTGGGCCAAAGAACTAGATTACCTTCAAAGTGGCTTAACCTATCAGAGTACTGTACATAAAAACAGTCACAAACTGCAGCAAGAACTGTACATAAAATTAGTTCATGTTTTACATAAGAACAGTGCCACTTGCAAATGAGAAAATTACACAACATTTCAATTGATGTTACAAAAGAACAGATTCATTTTGCATAATTGTAGTTTGAATGAGACTGATGCACCACAATTTACACGTTTGTCCAGATCCAACATATCAGTTCTTTCTGGTAGGTGAGGGTATACTTCTTAAAAATAAATCACATAAAAAATGCTCATGTATTTCTATAGAGGTATGGTGATGAGCAGCGCTATGACTTTCATGTGAGGGCTAATCTTTTTGTGGCAACATGTCCACAGTCATAGACAAACATGGCTGGTGCCATGTGTAAAACTAGAATGATTTACGATGTCCCACTTGTCTCAGCCCATTCTTTCAATGGAGGATAGTAAGGAAAATGGTCACTGTGTCAGTTTTGTGTGACAAATCACTTGTTGACCTCCCCTCCCTGCATCCCTACAACAGGTCCCATCTGGCACTAGCCAACTCCAAGTCCTCCACTTGAATTCCAATGGCTCAGTCAGTGTCTTTGATTTACAGAGATCAGATAGGCAAGACATAGTCAGAGCCGGATTGAGAGCTAGATGCTTGCTGCCAGCTCATCCAACGATGAAAATGGTATCCTACTGCCAGCTGCTAATACCATCAAAAGCCATGCAGGCTATCAAGCGTCCATTCCATGCGGTCTCACTGAGAAGCGCCAAAGTGGTATCCAGTGTTATCCTTGTGGCAGGGTAACCCTGATGATCCATGTACCCCATAGCAGTGATGAGATGGCTAGAGATGAAGGGCTAAATGAGTTCCATTGGATGCAGAATGGGACAGGCTGTCAAACAGCTCTATCGGTGATCATATATATAATGCCTCACTTTCTTCCCCTCGTAGGCCTCACAGTGGTGGCGCATGTGACAGGTGTGAGGGATCCAGTATATACCCCACGACCAGCTTTAAACAAATCAAAAGGAGGGCGCACACACTCAGGAAATTCAGATAGAACTCCTTTTATTTCAAAATATTCTCAGTTCAAGTGGAGGGTGCAAAACACCCAACACATTACAACATATAGCCTTGCTCTTGTGTAAATGTGTCACATTTTACACTACAAAAGTGCAAGAAATTGTGCAGAGTTCATGAAACAAACAAAGAAACTGTTAGTCAGGAGTACATGTTTGTAACAGCAGTCACCAACTTGAATCATATACAAAACAAATTCACAAGTCTGTAGTAAATACAACTCATAAAATAAATCTAATTTCAATTGACTTCCATATTTCTCATAGTGACCAGGGATATACACCATCAACCCCAAGTGGCTAGAACATTGCAGAATGCTAAATATGCAAATCATCATATGAAAGGCCCTAAACATTTAGGATAATTATGAAGGGCATCATCCTGGAAAGCTCAGCAATAAAACTCTAGTGAGTGATAAAGAGTTATACAGCATGTGTGTTTAAGCATTAAAAACACTGAAAAAAACATTGAAAGAAACCTAGGTTGCTGCTTGTATGTCCTACTGTACATCTAAAATTGTTCAAAAGCTGAAAAATTACCATTATATCAGAACACAAGAATTGACTTCAATAAAGTTAAAGGACAAACAGCTGCATGTGAACTGGTAGGTGCACAAAATAAAGCCCATGTGCTCATATGCGCCAGTCGAATACCAAAGACTCAAATTGCCATAATCTACATTTACAGTCCCAGTGGGCATGCAATTTCACATCTGAGGCAGACATTAATCCAGGCTAACAGCAAACATATTACTGTTTATACTGTGTTCCATTTGAGGCACTTGTACCATAACAGAAAAATTATATACAATTTCATGCATCAGTCTAGCATGAATGCACATTAAAAACTCATATATAGGTAAAAAATAAGAAAATATAAGTTTCAGTAATAAAAAGAATTGCAAGTGCATAATGACTATACTAAATGGACATTCAACTCGTCTTCAGCATTGAGGCCTCTGAGAAAGGGGGTTTCTAACTCAATAATATACCTTGATTCACAATGTCTCCATATCAATTCTCAATAGCTGCCCCTTTTGTTGGATTAAATCCTATCAACCGTAAATAGCTTACTTCTACTGTTCTGCATTTCATTAAAGTGACAAGCAATCAGATAGCGTCTGTTATTGTGGTTGATTGCACATGTGTGTACCAATAGGCAATTCTTTACAAAATGGACGGTACATCCTATATATTGTCTATAGCATGATCACACCAGCACATATATTGCATAATCAATATTTTGTTTTATGTATTTTTGAATATATGGGTTTGTCAGGGTAAGGTACCACTTAGGGCTTCACAATGCTGCTATTGTGGCAGTCTTTGTATTTACAACACTTAAAGAAGTCGTTCCTACTAGAAATATTCTTGGCTGCTGTATCAGTGATGTAATAAAATGGGGTATCTGTTGGGTCCTTCACAAGTTAGAAGTCCACAATTGTCTCCTTACAGTGTAGAATTTGACTCTCTCAGGGTAGCGAAGCAGAGCAGTCCAAGGCCTTTTCAGAGGAAGTGGTGCGGGCTAGCAATTCTAATTTGTTGGCACACAACAACAACACTCAATAAATGCTATCCAGTCAGTGCTTTTCAGTTTAAAAAGGAAAAGTATATTTATTACCTACACACACACTACGTATTAAATTACAAATGTATACATTCAGACAGATGAAAATATCTTTGGTGACATGCTTATATCACATTTCAGCCCTAGAGGGTCCTGAAACCTACAATCACAATACCCTCCAACTACACCCGATGTAACAACATACTATAAGGAGGTGTCATCATTTATAAGACAGGCCTAACGACTTTGCCAAGGGGTCACGCAAATATATGGGGTGGGTGATAAACTCCGCTCTGCCAGCGGATTTTGCAGAGTTTTGCCCATTCCGCATTCTGCTTGGAAAGCAAACTTTCCGGAAAACTCTGCCAACTACTACATGGCAGAGTTTATTCTCACGTGCAGCTTGCCAATATTAAGTTGATGAGTGCGGGTGAGAATTTGTGTACCTTAACAGGATTTTTGAGTGCTAGAATGCCTCCCGGAGAGATGTCTCAATGCCGGCGGTCGCAGCCGGTAGCGACTGTTTGCGCTGAGAAAGCTGCTGCTCGAGTAGAAAATAAACTCAAGCGGCAGAAAGGTGCAGCACTCTGGTACGCTTTGTGGTGCCATTCATGCTGAGTTTACAGAATGGAACAAGCTCCCAGCATTACAAAAGAGCGTGAGCAGCTCAACAGGCCAAATTCTGCCCACACACAGAACTTTGCAGAATCTTGTGGTGTTTTTATGTAACCCCGTGAAATTCTGCGGAGTAAAACTCCACAAGTTCCGCCCACCCCTAACAATTATAAGGAATGCCTCTTGGCTTTCTCAATGTGTCACATCAATAAAAACAATAATCACCTGTTAGAAACCCTCATTATAATGATTAATAATCATATTTGAAGATTTTCATTGTTAATGAAAGTATTGCAAATGAAATATTTTCAATAAAGTATTTAAAAAACCATCCCAATCATGTGTTAGAATTTTCTTTTGCACTCTCAAGCCACAGCATGTAGCCACAGGACCAACCACTAGGGGTCCCTGCACTCCTGAGCCAGAGAGCACAATGCTCCAGCTCAGAGTGATTTAAAACTAATGTAACCTTGCCTGGGGGTCATGATTTCAGTCACCTCATAAACTTAGGGCAGCTTTGTAAACATTTCAATGAAGGGCTGTTGCACTCCCTGCAGCCCTCCACAAACTGTCTATCATTTGTTGATGGTGCCCCTACCCCCCTTTGGGCACCACAAGGAGATAAAAAGACCAAAAATAAAGCTCTATCACCAGTGCTTTATTGTAAAATATTAAGTGCCGGTGCCCAAAGTGTTGCTTGGACATCGTCGGCTGGCGCTATAAAATGTCAGCTTGCCAAATACTAAGGGTGTGTAGTCCTGAATCCACCTCAGGTCTCTTTAATTCACTGATAGGCTCCCCCTGCTTCATTACCTCACTCCTACAGGTTTCTGCTTTCTCCCTTGGTGATAGATTTTCTGTCTTTCTCTTCCTCCATCTCTCCGTTTTGTGTGTTTTTCCCTCTCTTGCTTTTGGGAAATGTCTGGTGAGACATATGTGTCAATCACCAAAAATAAGTGCCAGGGGCCACCACTAGCAACCACCAGCTCTAATTAATCACTGCCTATCACATATAACAACAGCAGTATGGAAACTGTTCTCACTCAATGTGCAAATGTTATGGGATTATACCTAAAATCACAAAAGTAATTTATTTCCAGTATTAATAATCCTATACAGTTTTGACACACCTGATTCCCACAACAACTCTCCTAAAATTGAAAGCATACATCGTTTCATTCATACATCCTAAACTATTTCATAACTCATAATACATAATAGTGGGAGTCCAAATCAGAGGCCAGAAGTCACTATTTCCACCTTCTAGAGTGTCTGTAACAATAAATCTTTGAATGACTCTTCATCTTCCAGCCATTATGCATATATTGACTATGATATCATAGTTTTGGCTTTCTTATTTTTCATACGTTCATCAGGATAACATATATATTAACTGTTTTTCTGTCGATCAGAGTGTGGCACAGATGTGTCTAGAAAAATACGTCAAATCTTCATTAACACATATACACTATCCTTATCGTCTCTTACCACCTATCCCCACTAACATAATTTTGGCATATATATCACTCAAAATAAACGTAATCTCTCACCTTGTGAATAAAGTACCTTCCCACCTCTCATCACCTACATTAATTTAGCACAGTTTAATGAAAAATAAATAATTGAACTTTTTTTTTTTTTTTTACTTTTGCTTTCGTGTTGTGAGTCCTATTTCTTTTTTTCGTATTTATAATTTTATATTGAGTGGATTACAAAAAAGAAAAAGAGAAGCAGCTCAATTACATAATAGCTTATATCAGTATAACGATCAATTCCTGCATACTTAAGTAAAAATGAGTGTGCGAAGACAATAGAGTGCTAATAGTGCATTAGGAAATATAAAAAAAAATAAGACTCAGCAGCTTATGTCCAAACTAATAATTAGTTCATAATTATAATGATAAAGTGCTAGTGCAATTGCACTAAAATGCTATCCTTGCCGGAACGAAAGATCCATCAGAAAAGTGCTGATACAATATCAATACAGTGCTAAAATTGAAACACCCGAAATATCGATGATATGAGAAGCATCACAACATATGGTCAATAAAACCATCTGTTCATGAATACATCAATAAAGTGCTAATGCTATAGAAATAAAATGCTAACAGTGTAAAGTCAGGCAATATATCAATAGTAGCAAATTATTTTTACTCTGAAACTAAAGTGCAATAATCCAATACCACATAGATAATAATCTACTTTCATAACACATTGAGGGTATAAATAACTATGAACATTTTAAAATGCATTATTGAAAAACCCTGACCAAATTGCTACAAATCTACTAAGCGACCCTATCCGCTTGGCATATGCTTCCTCCCATATATATGTCTTAACCATCTTTTCTTGCCATTGCTGAATCAACGGTATCCCTTTCGACTTCCAATTTTGTAAAATTAGAGACCTGGCCACTGCAATAGCTATAGAACAGAAATATTGTTGGTATTTAGACAAATGTTGGACCTCTATTGAACACCCAAAAAGAGCTAACTTAATAGTAGGAATAATGTGGACTAATAAAGCTAGACATTGATTAATCCTCGAAAAAACATCAGACCAGAATTGATATAGATCGGGACAGTAGAAATAAATATGGTTCCAGGACCCTATCTCTGGGTTCCTACATCTAAAACAAAACTCCGAAGAGGCAGGAAAAATGTTATTCAATCTTTAAGGTATATAATAAGATAGCCATCTTGACAAGTAGGCCATTCTTTTATAGTTAGCAGCTCTAAGCGCTTTGTGGCCTATTTCACATGTATACTGCCATTCCTTTTTGATGTGTACAACAAGAGTACGAAGTTCCTCTGTGATTCAGAATAAAGATGGAGAGATACTGTAGAGTAAAGTGAGTCACTTGAGACCACTGTTGTGTAAGCAAAGAAGGGGGAATTCCCCTTGTCGGAACTAGGGCTCTCACACACCCAGCAAGCTAGGTGTCCTGCTTCATCATATGAGCCTGCCCCTCGTCAGGTCGGCGCTGCAATACCTGCCGGGCACCCAGACCGGGGCTCTTTATCGGGGATCTTTTGTTCCTGCCGGTGGGTGCGGTGGGGGTAAGGGGCCTAGTGTGTGTAGATGTGGGGGGTTGTGAATCTAAAATGGGTCAGTTAGTCCTAGCAAACAATTTATTAAGAAGGTAAACTGCCTAATTTAAAAGAGCGCGAGGACTAGTGGTCTCAAATGACTCACTTTACTCTACAGTATCTCTCCATCTTTATTCTGAATCACAGAGGAACTTCGTACTCTTGTTGTACACAGCCTTGTTGGGGCATGTACGCTGGACCTCGGTAAACTTGCCCCTTAGTCCCTTCTTTTGTTTGATTCCTTTTTGCTGGCAATGCCGGTTTCTTTCAATAGTTTAGGAAAAAAGTTATCGAGCACTTTCTGCTGGCCCGGCTGTATTAGGCAAGAATACCAATTGCCAACTCCACATAAGTCCTGACCATATAGTTGGTTTAATATATTTAAAGCTTCATTATTAGTCGCCACATAATTTGCTTTTAAGAAGCTCGAGATTTGGTTAAAACTAAATGCCAAGGCTGGAAACCTAGGGCCCAGCTGCTGGGACAACATCTAGCTGGTAGTCAACTTAGATGCACTAAAAAAGTCACCCAGATATTCAAAACCCACCTCTTGCCATAATTGCAAAGTCCCTCGAGAACGCTGCAGACCAAAGGGCTGACACTCACTAATTTTTGAATATAGATGATATCTAGGAATTTTATGTAGATTAAAAAATACTTGCATGCGACAAGCAAGGTCAGCTAATGCCTTGTATCTCGATTTTTTGGGGGAGTTTCGGGAAGCGTAGAAAAACGGGTGACTGGATTGCACTCTCCTGCACCATACTTTTTAATAAGAAATTCTCAACTTTTGATGCTGCCAATGGGAGTTGAACCAATAAATTCAATAAAACAGCCTGGTAATAAAGTTCAAGATTGGGGAGGGCGAGCTCCCCCTGAGATGTATCTAGTTGTAAAATTGCTAATGAACTTCTAGGCTGTTTCTGTGCCCATATAAAATTCCGAATTAATGCATGTACTTCCGAGAAATATGAATTAGGAATTTTAATTGGAAAAATGAATAAATGAAAATACAAATAATGGCAAGATAGACATTTTGACCAACGATACATGGCCTATTAAAGTTAAAGGAAGAAGAGACCATCGATCTAATAGCCTCTTAGCTTTCTCCAGCGTGTTTCCATAATTTAGCCTAAAAAGATGATCATAGTGACAATTTACATATGAACCTAAATATCTAATAGGATTAGATGAATTCTGCTCAGGAAGAAAAGGCAGCGACACCGATGGGGCATTAAACCAAAGTACCTCTGTCTTTGCTCGATTTAGTCTATACCCACCTATTCGTGTAAACTCTTCTACTTCCTTAAATGCATTTACAATATTCGATGGTTCTGCTAATAAGTATAAAATAACATCATCTGCGAATAATTTAATTTTTGGCATGGCTGCTATTGGGGGCATGATCTGGAGATTATTGCGAATTTTAATTGCCAGGGGCTCTATAAAAAGTGCAAATAAAAGGAGGGACAGCGGGCATCCCTTTCTAGCCCCACATCGAATCTTGACTATACCCGCCGATTCTCTGTTAATCAAGATTCTCGCCTCTTTACCTGAATACACATCTTTTATCATATTGACCAGACGTTCAGACAAGCCAAACTTAGATAATATAAAGAACAAAGCCTGCCAGTCAACAAGGTCAAATGCTTTTTCTGCATCAAGCATTAAAATTGCTGCCTTAACCTTGTTGACTGACAGGTAATTGATGGCTTGTGTCAAAAAATATGTATTGTAGGCCATAGATCTATCCCGAATAAAACCTGACTGGACTATATGAACCACCTGTTGTGCAACCGGAGTCAGCCTTACTGCCCAGATTTTCATAAAAATGTTATAGTCTATATTTAAAAGACTTATGTGTCTGTATGAACCAGCAGCGGTGGGATACTTATCTTTCTTAAGAAAACAGACCACAACCGCTTCCTTAAAATATTTAGGTATTGGTTCACCATTTTTTATCAAATTGTATAATTTAGTAAGAAAAGGTAAAAGCAAAGGTTCAAAAATCTTAAAAACTTCAACAGGGATACCGTCGTTACCTGGGGCTTTCGCATGGGCTATAGATTTCAATACATTACTGACTTCATCTTGTGAAATAGATTTATCAAGAGAATCCTGTACGGTCTTAGAGATAGAAGGCATTTCTAAAGAAACAAAATAGTTTATAAGTGATGTTTGGGTAATTTCCTGCATCTCCTCATATATCATTTTGAAATGTCATAGAAAACCCCTGCAATTTACTCTTTGGAATCTACAATTTTATCCAAGACCGGATCTCTAATCCGAGTAATTGTATTTTGACAATTCTGAGTTTTTGTTAACCAGGCCAGATAAGGTCCTATATATTGACTCTCTTCGTAAAGTTTTTGTTTAAAGGCCTTTCCCCCTTTAATTACCTGAAGATTAAAAAAATGCCTGAGGTTTTCTTTAGCCTCTGCTAGATCTCGAAGGAGACCCGTCTTTTGAGATTCATACCTAACCGTCTTTAAAATAGCTTTAACTTTTTCAACCTCCTCCTGTAGGGAAAGCATCTCCTGAGAGCGTTGTTTCCTCAGCGCCGATGTGTATGCTATTACCTGCCCTCTAAAGGCTGTTTAAAAGCTTCCCACACAGAAAAGATAGACGCTGTGTTCTCATTGATTTAAAAAAAATGCTTAATAAAAGACTGCATTTCAGTAATCCACTCCACGGGGCTTATTTACAAGCCCCTTGCGCCACTTTTGCGTCACTTTTCCCATGTTAAAAATGACTCAAAAGTGGCTCAAGGGGCTTGTAAATCTGCCCCCACATCTTCAAGAAGAGATTTATCGAAGCACCAGCGCGTAGTATTTCGAAGCTGTGTTCCCTTCATATGAATTTTAATAGAAATGGCTGAATGATCAGAAAAGGCATTGGAGATAATCTCTGTCTCGTTCCTAGTTAACAGATTATCAATAAAAAAAAAACTATTCAAGATGCGGTCTTATATCTGAAAGAATAGCATGTGTAATCTGAGTGCCCAGGATGACTTTGTCGCCATGGATCTAGCAAAGCAAAATCCTTTTTCATCATATTAATCAGCTTGTTTGACTTGGGTTTTAATTGTTTCTTAGTTGTATTAGAAGTGTCTAGGCAAATATCTTGAATGAAGTTAAAATCACCCCCCCAAATTATCAAAACTTCAGAAACTGCTAATAGATCATAAATTTGCAGTAAAGCAGAGATGTCATCAAATATAGGACCATAATAATTCAAGAGATCAAATACTACCCCATTTCGGTTAATTTGCACATAAATACAGAGGCCTTGCACAGCGCGACTAACTTTTACTATTTGACACTTGCAGTTATTAGAATAATATAATAGCCACCCCACGAACTGACCAATTAGCTGAGGCAAAATAGGCTTGGTTATACCCCTTTGGAAGAATCAATTTAGGTGTATCAGATCTAAAATGAGTCTCCTGGATAAACAGAACTTGGGGGGAGGAAGAAAGCAACCAAGTTAACATTGCACTTGCTTTTCTTGAATTTAACCAGCCATTCACATTGCACGAAAATATTTTGATACTATCCATTCAAGATAGAAATGACAGCTTTCATCTCACCAAAAATGCATAGCATTAGAAATTGAAAAGATAAAAACCCACCTATGTATACAATCCAAAAACGATCCACTCATTTTTTCTCTGCCACCCCAACCACACCCCCACCCTAGCCACCCCCAAACCCTACGTGGCGAGCGTCCCCCTTGCAACACGCCACGCGAAACCCCTCGTGATGGATGCCCTGGAATTGCATCCTCCTCTGTCAGAATCAGGTCCCCCACCACCATCCCCACCCCCACCCTTCTTGAAAAGAACCAGAAGAGGACAAAAACTCTAATTTAGAATTGTTTTTAAATAGTCCTGTGCTTCTGAAAGAACACTAAAGATCTTAAATTGTCCCTTCCAAAGCACCTTCAATTTTGAAGACTGAACGAAGGAGGCCGGTGCTCCGATTGATCTAAATTCAAAGGCAAACAATTGAAACGCCTTCTTTTTTTTAAAACTTTTTTTTAATTGATTTTCAAAGAAGACAATTACCTTCATCGCCTCGCAGGGCGGAATCAGTTAACTAACAAAGTCCAACAGGACAAAAAGATCATAATAATCGTGATTGACCTTACTTACATTATTCCTGCGCGTAGAAACTATGTCGCACATTTACAAGCATTTATCCCGAAACAGTACAGTCACAGTTCAACAACCCTCAGTATCAAGGTTCGAATCAACCTGAGTCTGTGCCAAGAGGTATTGACGTAATGGTTCCCATATATCCCTGGGTTTAGAAGACGAGGGGAGTTCCTCTGCGTATAGCTTGAGATTTTCTTTGCAATAGACCATATCGCGGACCCAGTGTTTTACCCAGGGGGTCAGAGTACTTTCCCATGTGAGTGCTATGCGTCGCTTAGCCAGCATGAGGGCAATTCTCACAAGTTTGCCTAGCATCCCCTTCAGCTGAGGTACATAGCCTAATAAGCATATCAGTGGTGTGCACCCCACTGTGACTCCTGAAATGTTCTGAATACAGTGCATTACTTCCTCCCAGTACTGAGCTACTGGTGGGCAATACCATGCAAGGTGCCAGAAGTCCGCGTCCGACATACCACAGCGCTTACAATTGCTCGTGTCCCTAAGACCAAAGGTATATAGTTTAAGAGGTGTGTGGTATACCTGGTGGATATATTTAAAATGTATAATTCTCAGTTTGCCATTGGGAGTGAGTTTACCAGTGAGGGCGCAGATATGCTCCCATTCCAATGGCGTCAGAGGGGGGTCAAGTCTTTCATTCCAGCGACTCAAACTTCTATCATTGTCTTGTGCTATCTCCTCACTCACCGCTCTGTATAACTTAGTGACCATCTGACGTCGTGTAGGTGCTACTAGGAGGAGCTGTAGGGCTGCGATGCACTGTGAACTGAAACAGCGGGGATTGGTTAGTAATGTGTTGCAGATTTTCAGATGTAATGAAGTGCCATCCTGATATAAGTCCTGCATTTTATCCAAGCCAGCTTCTATAAGTAAACGCATCGAGCCCTGCTCCTGCGTCACCGTGAGTGCCGCGTGATATGCCAGTGGTAGGGCCAGAAAGCAAAAGACACGCAATTGATGGACGGAATGCAGAACAAATCAAAACATTCACCCCCAGTCAAGAGATCTGGGTTAAATCCATCATTCTTTTGCTCACCATGCCACCCCAGTTTAGACCTGGCCATATGCAAATCAGTCTTGACCCTGTGCCTCATGGGAACAGTCCAGCCCGAACTGCCAAGCCAGGTCCTCCCTGGACCGGAAACAAGCATCCTAGGACCGGAGCATACAGGGGAAGCTTGTCTGTGAGTCTCCCAATTGCCTGCCAGGCACCAATAGTAGCGTCTAGGGTGTTGATTTCAGACCTAGGCGTGCCTCTATGCGTGTGTGTGAGCATTCCAGCTAGCGGAATGGGATGTGTGTCTCCGTCCTCCACTGCAACGTGGGGTGTGAAAGCATGTGGATGATACCAGTGATATGCATATTGCGCCTGTGCGCACAAGTAGTAAATATAAAAATCTGGGGCGTTAAATCCACCCTTATCATAATTCAATGTAAACGTGTTCCAGGCCCACCCGAGCTTGCTTACCCCCCAGATTAGTCTGAGCAGTAGGGTTCTTACATTCTTAAAGAATTGGGTGGTTAGTCTTATAGGAATATTACAGAATAGATATAAAAAGCGTGGCAGAATGACCATCTTTATGAGAGCAATACGGTCCGCTAGGGACAGTGGTAATAGCGCCCATCTGTCCACTTGTTGCTCCAAAGCTACGCTCGCCTTTCCATAATTCTCCCCTATGACCACTTCAGGGTCTCGATGTACCCACACGCCCAAGTACTTAACCGGCTCTGTAGACCATACTAATGGATATTCCATAGTCGGTGGAGTAGTTATCGCTGTTATAGGTATTACAACCGATTTGTCCCAATTTATGGTGAGGCCGGAGAACAAGCCAAAGCGAATATATTCCCACAAAACAGGGGCGAGGTATTGTTGTGGTTCACGAATAAACAGTACCATGTCATCGGCGTACAGAGATATGCCAACTGGGCGATGTCTAAAGTTTAACGCTGACTCTCTGTGACGTTGTCGGATCACACATGCCAGGGGCTCTAGCATAATAATAGTGGCGAGAGCGGACATCCCTGACGAGTGCCACGCTGAATCCGAAAAAGCCGTGAGGTGAGTCCTCCAACACGCACCATCGCCGACGGGTCTGAGTACAGCAGTCGCACCCACCCCAAAAAGACGCGTGGAAATCCCATGCGAGTTAAGATGTGAAACATGTATGGCCATTCGATCGAATCGAATGCTTTAGCTATGACTCCTGAAATGTTCTGAATACAGTGCATTACTTCCTCCCAGTACTGAGCTACTGGTGGGCAATACCATGCAAGGTGCCAGAAGTCCGCGTCTGACATACCACAGCGCTTACAATTGCTCGTGTCCCTAAGACCAAAGGTATATAGTTTAAGAGGTGTGTGGTATACCTGGTGGATATATTTAAAATGTATAATTCTCAGTTTGCCATTGGGAGTGAGTTTACCAGTGAGGGCGCAGATATGCTCCCATTCCAATGGCGTCAGAGGGGGGTCAAGTCTTTCATTCCAGCGACTCAAACTTCTATCATTGTCTTGTGCTATCTCCTCACTCACTGCTCTGTATAACTTAGTGACCATCTGACGTCGTGTAGGTGCTACTATGAGGAGCTGTAGGGCTTTTAGTGAGGGCGGTTTAGCAGGGAATGTCGTGTAATGTTTTTTAAGTGCTAGCTTCAAGCGATGCACTGTGACCTGAAACAGCGGGGATTGGTTAGTAATGTGTTGCAGATTTTCAGATGTAATGAAGTGCCCGTCCTGATATAAGTCCTGCATTTTATCCAAGCCAGCTTCTATAAGTAAACGCATCGAGCCCTGCTCCTGCGTCACCGTGAGTGCCGCGTGATATGCCAGTGGTAGGGCCAGAAAGCAAAAGACACGCAATTGATGGACGGAATGCAGAACAAATCAAAACATTCATCCCCAGTCAAGAGATCTGGGTTAAATCCATCATTCTTTTGCTCACCATGCCACCCCAGTTTAGACCTGGCCATATGCAAATCAGTCTTGACCCTGTGCCTCATGGGAACAGTCCAGCCCAAACTGACAAGCCAGGTCCTCCCTGGACCGGAAACAAGCATCCTAGGACCGGTTTTGGGGTTTCACCCCTCTTCAGCCAGGATAGCTTGATTCCAGTGGCACAGTGAGCCCAGGACCCACGTTTGGGCGTACCTGGCGCACTTAGGGCGAGAAAGCAAAAGACACACAATTGATGGACGGAATGCAGAACAAATCAAAACATTCACCCCCAGTCAAGAGATATGGGTTAAATCCATCATTCTTATGCTCACCATGCCACCCCAGTTTAGACCTGGCCATGTGCAAATCAGTCTTGACCCTGTGCCTCATGGGAACAGTCCAGCCCGAACTGCCAAGCCAGGTCCTCCCTGGACCGGAAACAAGCATCCTAGGACCGGAGCATACGGGGGAAGCTTGTCTGTGAGTCTCCCAATTGCCTGCCAGGCACCAATAGTAGCATCTAGGGTGTTGATTTCAGACCTAGGCGTGCCTCTATGCGTGTGTGTGAGCATTCCAGCTAGCGGAATGGGATGTGTGTCTCCGTCCTCCACTGCAACGTGGGGTGTGAAAGCATGTGGATGATACCAGTGATATGCATATTGCGCCTGTGCGCACAAGTAGTAAATATAAAAATCTGGGGCGTTAAATCCACCCTTATCATAATTCAATGTAAACGTGTTCCAGGCCCACCCGAGCTTGCTTACCCCCAGATTAGTCTGAGCAGTAGGGTTCTTACATTCTTAAAGAATTGGGTGGTTAGTCTTATAGGAATATTACAGAATAGATATAAAAAGCGTGGCAGAATGACCATCTTTATGAGAGCAATACGGTCCGCTAGGGACAGTGGTAATAGCGCCCATCTGTCCACTTGTTGCTCCAAAGCTACGCTCGCCTTTCCAAAATTCTCCCCTATGACCACTTCAGGGTCTCGATGTACCCACACGCCCAAGTACTTAACCGGCTCTGTAGACCATACTAATGGATATTCCATAGTCGGGGGAGTAGTTATCGCTGTTATAGGTATTACAACCGATTTGTCCCAATTTATGGTGAGGCCGGAGAACAAGCCAAAGCGAATATATTCCCACAAAACAGGGGCGAGGTATTGTTGTGGTTCACGAATAAACAGTACCATGTCATCGGCGTACAGAGATATGCCAACTGGGCGATGTCTAAAGTTTAACGCTGACTCTCTGTGTCGTTGTCGGATCACACATGCCAGGGGCTCTAGCATAATAATAGTGGCGAGAGCGGACATCCCTGACGAGTGCCACGCTGAATCCGAAAAAGCCGTGAGGTGAGTCCTCCAACACGCACCATCGCCGACGGGTCCGAGTACAGCAGTCGCACCCACCCCAAAAAGACGCGTGGAAATCCCATGCGAGTTAAGATGTGAAACATGTATGGCCATTCGATCGAATCGAATGCTTTAGCTATGACTCCTGAAATGTTCTGAATACAGTGCATTACTTCCTCCCAGTACTGAGCTACTGGTGGGCAATACCATGCAAGGTGCCAGAAGTCCGCGTCCGACATACCACAGCGCTTACAATTGCTCGTGTCCCTAAGACCAAAGGTATATAGTTTAAGAGGTGTGTGGTATACCTGGTGGATATATTTAAAATGTATAATTCTCAGTTTGCCATTGGGAGTGAGTTTACCAGTGAGGGCGCAGATATGCTCCCATTCCAATGGCGTCAGAGGGGGGTCAAGTCTTTCATTCCAGCGACTCAAACTTCTATCATTGTCTTGTGCTATCTCCTCACTCACCGCTCTGTATAACTTAGTGACCATCTGACGTCGTGTAGGTGCTACTATGAGGAGCTGTAGGGCTTTTAGTGAGGGCGGTTTAGCAGGGAATGTCGTGTAATGTTTTTTAAGTGCTAGCTTCAAGCGATGCACTGTGAACTGAAACAGCGGGGATTGGTTAGTAATGTGTTGCAGATTTTCAGATGTAATGAAGTGCCCATCCTGATATAAGTCCTGCATTTTATCCAAGCCAGCTTCTATAAGTAAACACACCGAGCCCTGCTCCTGCGTCACTGTGAGTGCCGCGTGATATGCCAGTGGTAGGGCCAGAAAGCAAAAGACACACAATTGATGGACGGAATGCAGAACAAATCAAAACATTCACCCCCAGTCAAGAGATCTGGGTTAAATCCATCATTCTTTTGCTCACCATGCCACCCCAGTTTAGACCTGGCCATATGCAAATCAGTCTTGACCCTGTGCCTCATGGGAACAGTCCAGCCCGAACTGACAAGCCAGGTCCTCCCTGGACCGGAAACAAGCATCCTAGGACCGGTTTTGGGGTTTCACCCCACTTCAGCCAGGATAGCTTGATTCCAGTGGCACAGTGAGCCCAGGACCCACGTTTGGGCATACCTGGCGCACTTAGGGCGAGAAAGCAAAAGACACACAATTGATGGACGGAATGCAGAACAAATCAAAACATTCACCCCCAGTCAAGAGATATGGGTTAAATCCATCATTCTTTTGCTCACCATGCCACCCCAGTTTAGACCTGGCCATGTGCAAATCAGTCTTGACCCTGTGCCTCAAGGGAACAGTCCAGCCCGAACTGCCAAGCCAGGTCCTCCCTGGACCGGAAACAAGCATCCTAGGACCGGAGCATACAGGGGAAGCTTGTCTGTGAGTCTCCCAATTGCCTGCCAGGCACCAATAGTAGCATCTAGGGTGTTGATTTCAGACCTAGGCGTGCCTCTATGTGTGTGTGTGAGCATTCCAGCTAGCGGAATGGGATGTGTGTCTCCGTCCTCCACTGCAACGTGGGGTGTGAAAGCATGTGGATGATACCTGTGATATGCATATTGCGCCTGTGCGCACAAGTAGTAAATATAAAAATCTGGGGCGTTAAATCCACCCTTATCATAATTCAATGTAAACGTGTTCCAGGCCCACCCGAGCTTGCTTACCCCCCCAGATTAGTCTGAGCAGTAGGGTTCTTACAGTCTTAAAGAATTGGGTGGTTAGTCTTATAGGAATATTACAGAATAGATATAAAAAGCTTGGCAGAATGACCATCTTTATGAGAGCAATACGGTCCGCTAGGGACAGTGGTAATAGCGCCCATCTGTCCACTTGTTGCTCCAAAGCTACGCTCGCCTTTCCATAATTCTCCCCTATGACCACTTCAGGGTCTTGATGTACCCACACGCCCAAGTACTTAACCAGCTCTGTAGACCATACCAATGGATATTCCATAGTCGGGGGAGTAGTTATCGCTGTTATAGGTATTACAACCGATTTGTCCCAATTTATGGTGAGGCCGGAGAACAAGCCAAAGTGAATATATTCCCACAAAACAGGGGCGAGGTATTGTTGTGGTTCAGGAATAAACAGTACCATGTCATCGGCGTACAGAGATATGCCAACTGGGCGATGTCTAAAGTTTAACGCTGACTCTCTGTGACGTTGTCGGATCACACATGCCAGGGGCTCTAACATAATAATAGTGGCAAGAGCGGACATCCCTGACGAGTGCCACGCTCAATCCGAAAAAGCCGTGAGGTGAGTCCTACAACACGCACCATCGCCGATGGGTCGGAGTACAGCAGTCGCACCCACCCCAAAAAGACGCGTGGAAATCTCATGCGAGTTAAGATGTGAAACGTGTATGGCCATTCGATCGAATCGAATGCTTTAGCCGCGTCAAGCATGACTGTAGCTGCGTTAAGATCAGGGTTCAGCACATGAAACATAGCAAAAATGGTTCTTAAGTTGTGGGACGTGGATCTTTCAGGGATATAACCAGACTGATCCGGTAGTATCAAGCGTGGCATTAATGGTTGGAGTTTAGTAGCCAGAATTTTAGCAAGTATTTTCGCATCGAAATTAATCAAAGAAAGAGGGCGGTATGAATCACACTGAGATGGAGGTTTGTCTTTTTTAAGTAATGCTATGATCAGGGCCTGCCGAAGGGAAGGTAGCAATTTACCGGTCTCATGCGCCTCCGCATACAACTCAAGCAGGTAGGGTGTCAACAGATCAATATAAGTTTTATAAAATTCCGCCGTGAGGCCGTCCGGCCCTGGGGCTTTTTTGTTTGGTAGGGAGAGAATTGCGGCCCTCACATCTGTCTCATCTATAGGTTGTCTGAGATATTCGCGTTGACCATCACCCAGCCACGCACACACAATGTCCGATAGATAATCATGTAGGGCATCGTCGTTCAAACTCCCACGCGAGGTATACATAGAAGCGTAGCAGTCCCTAAACTGTTCAACTATGTCCTGAGGCACGAAGTATTCGTTTCCCTGTGTATCCACTATTTTGGTGATGTGATGATGTTCAGCCCGAAACTTTAGTTTGAGAGCCAGTTGTCTGCCAGGTCTGCCCCCCTCACCGTATGTCCTGGCAATGTGTCTACGCGATATATAATTCGTCTCTGTCTGTGCTAGTGAGTCATATTCCAGGATTTGCTCATGTATGCGGGCTAGTGTGGAGGTGCTTGGTTGGGATGTATACTCTTTTTCCAGCTCTCCTAATGTAGCTTCTATTTTGTGCAATTGCCCTCTGATATCACGCAATATGCCTGCTGTGGTGCTAATGCAGACCCCTCTCACAGTCACTTTAAAAGCTTCCCACAAGGTAGATACACTATCAACCGTGCCTACATTCAGTTCAAAATACTGTGCTATTGCTTTCTGAATGGTGTCTACATAAATAGGGTCTAACAGGGCCACCGCGGAAAACCGCCAGGTGAATGGGCGACGTGGATTAGTGGGAATAGTGAGGACTAGCCGCACTGGGTTATGATCTGATAGTGTGCGAGGTAAAGGCCCAATTTCTGCAACCCATTCATTGGCCCCCTCGCTCAGAAGCCAGTAGTCCAAGCAGGACCAACTGTTATGCGCGGGCGTGGCATGAGTACCCCCGCACGTCTCAGCGTTACGAATTCACCAAGCATCCACCAACCCAAGTTCCATCATGGCGTTCCTGATACATTGGGCCACCTTTAGTGTGCGAGAGAGGTGGGGACTAGATTTAACTTTATTGGGGTCCAGATGTGTATTGAGATCACCCCCCCACAAAATGGTTGCTTCCGGCCAGACACGCAGCACATTGAGCATGCGCTGAAAAACTTGTGGATTGTCCACTACAGGGCCGTATACATTAATAATGGTAATCAGTGACATACCCAGCTTGCCATGCACCAAAGCACAACACCCCTCATCATCAGTGTAGGTTTTGATAGGTGTGAAGGGTATGCCTTTTTTGATCAGGATGAGAACCCCTCTAGCGTAGGACGAGTAAGACGAAGCAAGTTTGCACCCAGCCCATTTGCGTGCAATCCCAGTCTCCGCTTTATTGGTCAGGTGCGTTTCCTGTAGGAGAGCTATCTGAATCCCATGCCTGTCTAGATAGGCAAATATTCGTCTGATCTTTTGGGGGGAGTTGAGCCCACGAACGTTCCATGTCAAACATGTGCATCTATCTCCCATGTCCAAAGTAGTTCCTGTTAAGTAGCAGTAGTGTATAAGTCCGGGTGTATACAGTCATTACAGTGCATGCAAATCGTGTCCAAGTTATCGGTGCAATCACAAAATAACAATCCCAATAGAAAACAAGAAAACCCCCACCCACTTTAGCAGACCCAATTCGCCAAAGCCATCCCCTAGAACAAAAACACACACCGAAAAAATTAACCCAAAGGAGAAACATATATTCCCAACAATTGAGGGGGATACCCATCAGGGAGCGCCGGGGCACAGTCACCCTCCCAGAGTGGACAGGAGGTGGATGGAGGGGTATATGACAATCATTCCCGCCCAACCATCATTTATGCCAATCCACAAACATATATGACAATACTCATAGTTAGTATCAATTTCTTATCTGCATCAGCAGTGTCCAGATCCGCCGGATCAGTGGCGGCCGTCACCCTGGAGTCGTCCACAATGTCAGTGTTCAATTGCATAAGAAAGGGGAACCAGTGGCAAAAATTCGAGAACGAGACTCTTGGCCCAAACATGGACCGTTCGATTGTCATTCCAGCCCTTGCTGCGATGTGTCGTCCTCATCATCATGTGGTGTGTTAGCAAGTTCTCAATCTTTCCGCTTGATAGTCTTCGCGAAAGCCAGCGCAGCTTTTGGAGTAGTAAAAAACTTTGATGTCCCGTCGACTTCTATACGAAGACGTGCCGGATACAGCATCGCATATGTAATTTTTCTTTCCATGAGAAGCTTTTTGGTTGGTTGATATTCCTTCCGCGCTGCCTGCACAGCCACTGTGAAATCCGGATAGAAGGCCAGTGAGTTCCACTCATAAGTGATGTTGCCTTTCTCTCGTGCCAGACGCAACACCGTGTCACGGTCTCTGTAGTTCAATAACCGCGCGATGAAGGGGCGCGGCAGGGCGCCCGGTGGCGGTCGGGCAGCCAATGATCGATGCGCTCTTTCTACAATCAACATACGTGAGAAACTTTCAGCACCAAAGATCGTCTGCAGCATGGTTTCAATGTAGGGTTCTAGGCGGCCCGTGTTGGTAGATTCTGGCAGGCCCGCAATGCGCACGTTATTACGCCTCGACCTGGGCTCAAAATCTTTATTCTTGGCCTGTATGACGGCCAGCACCTTCTCCATGGCAAGAGTTTTCGCAGTAGTTTGCTATAGTCCGTCCTCGGTCTCGGATATACGAGTTTCTGCTTCACCCAGGCGTAATGCATGCTTGTCCAACTTAGCGGACATGTGGTCTGTGAGAAGTTGGCCTGGCATATGCTGTCCACTAATTATAGTGGGCACCTTGCACCAGTCCAAATCGACTCTTATGGTAGATAGGTTAAAGACAACCTTATTGAAAGCTATCCTAGTGGTAGCTATGGAGAGCAGCCTTCAGGCTAAGTCTTGAAGGAATGTAAAGCAGCTTGTTTTACCAGTCTATAATCTCTTGAGTGACCAAATGAAAGAGCACCACACCAGGTATATATTCAAAATATATGTATTTATTACTAAACACACCCCTCTAGTCTCTTTATGAGGCTAGAGTTCGAAATACATAGGTTATAAGATCTTAAATCACAGTAATAGCACAAATACACGTTTGGGCCCTAGGGGCGTACCAAACCATATACCAATAAAGTGGTATGCGAACCACGACTGAACTAGACACTAGGCCTAGAGCCTCTAGAAGTGCTTGGACCACAAGGAACCACCCAAGGTAGTGACACAGGGGACCCACGGGAGACGCGTGCAGTGTAAATACACAACCGCGATACGCCGTTAACTTTTATGGAGAAGGTCGGGATCGGGAAAATAGAGGAAAGGGACACTTAAAAGAGGACTAGGACAAAACCCTTTGAGATCTAGGACTTTGAAGAGTCTCTACCCACGGGAGCACCGGAGTACTCGTGTTACCTCACCCAGGGAAGCCGGGTGCATAGGTGCCTTTCGGGGTCGGGTTTCGTCATCGATTCGAATGGCGATCTGCTGCAAAGTGCTGCTGGCGGCCAAGAGAAAAGTGTCCGGGTGGATCCAAGAGTGGATCGGAGTTCTGGTGAACCTGAAAGCAGAGGGGACAGAGTCTGGGTCACTAGCCAGTGACCAGGAAGGCGATGGACAGATGCCCACCGATGTCGAGTGCTTCAGGTGCGTTGACGGTCGTCTTGACTCTTCAGCCACGAGGTCCGGGAGGCGTTGTCGGCGACCAGGAGCAGGATTCGGGCTGGTGCTCGATGTCTGTCGAGTGCTGAGGTGTCGGCGACCGGATTGGACCCAACAAGCCTTGGCAACGGCAAGTCTCAAGCAAGATGTAGATCGTCGATGGTGCAGAGCAGCAAGGTCTGTGGAACTCACCCAGCGAGGGTAAGTGAGGGCAGGCCTGGAGCAACCAGGATGCCAAGTAAGGAATAGATTGGCCTTCGTTAAGGGCTACTAGCCAACGGGCTAGCGACCGCGAAGGAGCCTCGTGACGCCGCATGTGGAGCTGGCTTACAGGACACTCGTGGAGTGGGGGCCAGTGATCTTCGGTGCAGGTGGTGCTGGAGGCTAGGGCTACTCGGAGCCCAAAGCACGACTTCTTGGGAGACCCAGAAGATGGTGCACTTGCAAGTGTGCTCGGTGTCCAGGGGTCACGGTCTCAAGTCACCAACGATAGCCACGGGCCTCAGCTTTGCTGGGGACTCAGGGTAGCCTCGGCGAAGTCTGAGAATCCACCTCTGGTGATGCGATGACTTCGGCGTCCGACGGGAGCTTCAGAAATGCGAACCGGACAGATGCTTCTTTGGTGCCTGCCAAGCAGGGGAGTCACTCCTTGACCCCAAGGGAGATTCTTCAGTCCTCTAATCTTGTCGTAGAGCGTCGAAGGTCCAGGATTCAGTTTCAGAGTTTCGTCCAGGTATAATCTAAAGTCCTGAGGACTGGGTTCCTACCTTTATTCTAAAAATAGGGGTTGGACTACTCTGTGGCCCCACCTATGGGTGGGTCAGGGCAGAGGGGTGGCTACACCCCTTTCCCTTTGTCCAGTTCACGCCAAAGCAGGGGCTGCAAGCCCCTGATCCGGTTTGAACTGGGGTATGCACTAGGGACACCAAATGTGCCCCCAGTGCAGGACTTCAAAGCACCCGAAAGTGCTCCCGCCCAGCCCCAATACACATTATCCTGTCTGGGGAGGTGGTCACACCTCCCTGGGACAGAAACCTATTGTCCAGGCCTCCCCTGCCGGAGTTTCGTCCAGCAGCAGGAGGCCAGACTCGTGTCTGTGGCAGCAGCATCCATTTTGTGATGCCAGGGCTCTGGAAAGAAGTTACCGGACTCGTCAGAGTTAACATGTCTTTCCCTCTAGAAGGGTGGAATGCTACCCCCGCCGCCAGGATTGGCGGGGGTAGTATTCCAAGATGTTTGACACCAAACACGACATGTTTAGGTGCAGCCATTCCAAAGTTAGCATTTTACCGCGAGGATATAATGCGCTTAAGAGTATATGGTCAGGCTGCACTACAAACAGCATCAGAGATGGTCTCCGAACGCTGCAGAGGGCCCTGCTCATGCAGGGGCACCCTCTCACATAGGAACCATGCACTCTGCCTTTAGGATTGATAAGGCCTGCCTTAGGAGTGACTTATAGGTTTCTATGTGTGTATGTATTTCGTGATATAGGTAACCTATATCACAGCAAGAGGTGCATGCACCACCTTACCCAGGCTGCAGTAGCAGACCTGTGGTGTCAGTTTGGATGGCCTTCCAGGGGTGGCATAATACATGCTGCAGCCCCTGGCAGGCCTCTGAGGTACCTATGCCCTTGGTACATAGTATACCATATACTAGGGACTTATAAGGGCACTCCAGATCCCAATCAGAGATGTGCCTAAGGCACATGGAAACCATTTTAGAGAGGAAGCAGCTAGGCTGGGGTTCTGATTAGCAGGGCCCCAGCCAGACTAATGTCGAAAAACAGTGAAGCATCAGCAAAAAGTGGGGGTACCCATGTGAAGCAGATCCTACTCTCCTACACAACCCCCCCCAAACGTAGGGACATTAAACTAACCTTGCCCAGTTAAGTCTTCATGTTCTAAGTGGAAATACCTAGAGAGTCCATCTGCATTCGCATGGTTACTCCCAGGCCTATGTTCCACTGTAAAGTCCATCCCCTGTAGGGAAATGGACCACCTAAGCAGTTTGGGGTTTTCACCCTTCATTTGTTTTAGCCATAAGAGGGGCTTATGGTCTGTCTGAACCAGGAAGTGTGTACCAAACAAGTATGGCCTCAACTTCTTCAGAGCCCAGACCACAGCAAAGGCCTCCCTCTCTATGGCTGACCAACGTTTCTCTCTAGGGGTCAGCCTTCTGCTAATAAAAGCTACTGGCTGATCCTGACCTTCTTCATTCAATTGTGACAGTACAGCCCCTACCCCCAATTCAGATGCATCTGTTTGAACAATGAACTTCTTGGAGTAATCAGGACTCTGCAGAATTGGAGCAGTGCACATGGCCTGCTTGAGGTCATCAAATGCCTTTTGACAGCTAACTGTCCACTGAACCTTTTTGGGCATTTTCTTAGAAGTTAAGTCATTCAAGGGTGTCACTATTGATCCATACCCCTTGACAAATCTCCTATAGTACCCAGTCAGGCCTAAGAAGGCTCTCACCTGAGTCTGGGTAGTGGGAGCAGTCCAGTCCATGATGGTCTGGATCTTGCTCTGCAAAGGTTGAACCTGGCCTCCACCCACAAGGTGGCCCAGGTACACAACCTGACTCTGCCCTATCTGGCACTTAGTGGCCTTGATAGTCAGGCCTGCCTTTTGCAGGGCCTGTAAAACATTCCTGAGGTGGACCAGGTGATCCTCCCAGGTGGAGCTAAAGACAGCAATATCATCTAGATAAGCTGCACTATAGGCTTCCAGTCCTGTGAGAACTGTGTTCACCAACCTCTGGAAAGTGGCAGGTGCATTCTTCAGACCAAAGGGCATTACCACAAATTGATAATGCCCACTAGGGGTTGAGAATGCTGTCTTGGGCTTTGCAGTATCAGCTAGTCTGATCTGCCAGTAGCCAGCTGTTAGGTCAAATGTGCTGAGATATTTGGCAGAGGCCAAAGTATCTATGAGCTCATCTGCCCTGGGTATTGGATGGGCATCAGTCCTAGTGACTGCATTGAGACCCCTGTAGTCTACACAAAACCTCATCTCTCTTTTTCCACCACTGGTGTGAGGTTTCGGTACTAGGACTACTGGACTAGCCCAAGGGCTATCTGAGGGCTCAATTACTCCCAATTCCAACATTTTCTGGACTTCAGTCCTGATACAGTCCCTGACATGGTCAGGTTGCCTATAAATCTTGTTTTTAATAGGCAGACTGTCCCCAGTGTCCACTTCATGAGTGCACCAGGTGGTCTGACTGGGTGTCAGTGAAAACATATGTCGAAACTGATTGAGGACTTGCCTGCAATCAGTTTGTTGCTGGGTAGTGAGGCTGCCTGCCAAGGCTACACCATCAACTGACCCATCGTCAGGGTTCTGTGAGAGCAGGTCAGGGAGTGGGTCACTCTCTTCCTCCTGCCCTTCATCAGTAGCCATGAGCAAGCCCATGTCTGCCCTGTCCACATATGGTTTTAACCTGTTGACATGGAGAACCCTGTGGGGACTCCTGGGTGTTCCTAGGTCCACTAAATAAGTGACCTCACCCTTCTGCTCAACAATAGTGTGGGGTCCACTCCATTTATCTTGGAGAGCTGCTGGGGCCACTGGCTCCAACACCCACACCTTCTGTCCTGGCTGGTAAACAGTCAGAACAGCCTTTTGGTCATGCCAGGCCTTCTGAAGTTCCTGGCTAGCCTCAAGGTTTTTGGTTGCCTTTTTCATGTACTCAGCCATCCTGGAGCGGAGACCAAGTACATAGTCCACTATATCTTGCTTTGGGGGCTTGAGAGGTAACTCCCATCCTTCCTTCACCAAGCACAGTGGACCCCTCACAGGGTGGCCAAACAGAAGTTCAAAAGGGCTGTAACCAACCCCCTTCTGAGGCACCTCCCTATATGCGAATAAAAGGCAGGGCAAGAGTATGTCCCATCTACGCCTAAGCTTTTCTGGGAGCCCTTTAATCATGCCCTTCAAGGTTTTGTTGAATCTCTCAACTAAACCATTGCATTGTGGGTGATAGGGTGTGGTGAACTTATAAGTCACTCCACACTCCTTCCACATTGCTTTTAAGTACCCAGACATGAAGTTAGCACCCCTGTCTGATACTACCTCCTTAGGAAAGCCCACTCTTGAGAAGATTCCCAGGAGGGCCCTTGCCACCACAGGTGCTGTAGTGGTCCTGAGGGGAATAGCTTCTGGGTACCTGGTGGCATGATCCACTACCACCAGGATAAACCTGTGCCCAGAGGCTGTTTGGGGATCCATGGGACCAACAATGTCAATCCCTACCCTCTCAAAGGGCACCCCCACCACAGGTAGTGGTATCAGGGGGGCCTTTGTAGTGCCACCTGCTTTGCCACTGGCTTGGCAGGTTACACAGGAGCGACAAAACTCCTTACTGTCTTCAGACATGTGGGGCCAGTGAAAGTGAGGGACAATTCTGTCCCAAGTCTTGTTCTGGCCCAGGTGTCCTGCTAAGGGAATATCATGGGCTAGGGTCAATAGGAAGCCCCTGAACTTCAAAGGTATTACCAACCTCCTGGTAGCACCAGGCTTGGGGTCTCTACTCTCTGAGTACAGGAGTCCATCATCCCAATACACTGTATGGGGACCACTAGCTTTCCCAGCAGCCTCAGCAGCAGCTTGCTGTCTGAGGGGTTCAAGGGAGGGGCAGCTCTGCTGCTCCTGGCTCAGATCTGCCCTAGAAGGTCCCCCTGTCCCCAAGAACTCAACCTGGTCAGGTTCAAGTTCCTCTGGGACAGTTCCTTCTTCAGGGCTGAGATCATCCCCCTCAAGGGACTGATCTTCCTCCTGAGCCAAGGGGAAGGCACTGCCTTAACCCTACTACTCCTCCTCTTGGAAGGCACTTGGTCCATTCTTCCAGAATCCAAGGCCTGTTCAGTGCTAGACATTTTGGCTTGTGACCTGGTCACAGCAAACACATCTGCAGGGATCCCCAGCATTTCTGCATGGGTCCTGAGCTCCACTTCTGCCCAAGCAGAAGTCTCTAAGTCATTGCCAAGCAAGCATTCGACTGGTAGGTTTGCACTTACCACAACCTTCTTAAGGCCAGTTACCCCTCCCCAGGAGAAGTTAACAACTGCCAGAGTATGGTCTGTTCTGACATTGCTAGCATTGGTCACTTGGTACATCTCACCAAGCATAACTTGCCCAGGTAGCACAAGGTCTTGTGTCACCATTGTGACACTTGCCCCTGTGTCCCTAAATGCCAAAGCCTCACGTCCATTGATTAAAGGCTGTTGTCTGTACTTGCCCAGATTACTGGGACTCACAGTGGAGGTCACATCCATGCCTCCATCACAGACTAACACAGCCTGAGTCAGTTCCCTGACTAAGTCAGAGCCCAACTCAGTTCCCAGGGTGAACCCTACTAAACCCTTTGCTGGAGCACTTCCACCAACTGTACTAGGGGGAACAGGTGCCTTAGGGGCATTGGTGGGTGCTGGACTGGAGTCTTTGGACTTGGTGCAATCACTGGTCCAGTGGGTCTTTTGCTTACAGACCTTGCACCATGGTTTTCTTTGGCCTTTACCCTTGGTAGACTGGGAATCCCCACCAGAAGAAGATTTTTGGGGGCCTGATGAAGACTTTTGATCTTTACCCTTCTCCCCACCCTTGTCAGAGTTCTTAGCATCTTGCTTCTTGGTTTCCCCACCTTGGTTCTGTACCTTCTGCTTCACCCTGGTTCTGACCCATTTGTCTGCCTTCTTTCCCAATTCTTGGGGAGAGGTCAGATCAGAGTCAACCAGGTATTGATGCAACAGCTGATTTTGACAGTTATTAAGAATCTGCTCCCTCATTATCAGATTATACAATCCTGAGAAGTCACACACCTTACTGCCCATCAACCAGCCTTCCAGAGCCTTGGCAGAACAATCCACATAGTCTACCCAGTCTTGAGTCTGTGCTTTTTGGGTGTCTCTGAACTTCAACCTGTACTGTTCAGTGGTTAGGCCAAACCCATCAATAAGAGCACTCTTCAAGACCTTGTAATTGTCAGCATCCTCCTCTCTAACAGTGAGGAGCTTGTCTCTACCTTTGTCAGCAAAGGAGAGCCACAAGATTGCTGCCCACTGCTCCTGAGGGACCTTCTGTACTTTACAGGCCCTCTCTAAAGCAGTTATCCATTTGTGGATATCATCCCCACTCTGGTAGGGAGGGACAATCTTGCTCAGGTTCCTATGGTCATAGGACCTTTCCCTATCTCTAGGGACATGGCTGCCACCATGGGACTCTAGTCCCAACTTTCTTCTCTCTCTAAGGAGATCTAGGGATTCTCTATCTAAAGCTAATTGCTTTTTTCTGAGTTCCAGCTGAGTTTCCTCATACTGGACTAGCCTCTTTCTTCTCTCATGAGAGGATTCTCTCCTATGAGATGAGACAGAGCTCCCTATAGAGGTGCCAGAGTGGTTAGACTCCTGAGAAGGAGACCTAGACCTTCTGGGCACACTCTTAATCCTTCCTGGGGGGACAAAGAGGGCATCATTTTGATCATCCTCATCATCATCCACAGGAGGGATTGGGTTTTCCAGGTCAGGGTCATTGTCACCCTCCTGGCCAGTTTCAGAGGGGGGCTGGGGGTACTGGTACCCCTAGCGTCCTCCTCTTCTTCTGCCCCACCCTCAGCTCCTACCCCTTCAGTCCCTACAGGCTTACTAAGGTCATAAGCCACCAACAACTCCTTGAGGTGTTGGGTGGTGGGGCTTTGGCCTGTCCTTATTTTTCTCAAGTTACATAAAGCTCTCAATTCCAAGAATGGGAGTGTATCATACTTGGAGGGTGGAAGCTCAATGGCTTCCTGCAAGGATTCTTTGGATCCTGCCCTTAAAGACATTACTAGTGTGGTGTGGTGTATGCACTACCTACTCTAGTGTGGCCTACTAAACTCTCTTGAGTTGTAGAAAGGGTTGTGCTATCCCTTAACACACAACTCTAAGTTCAGTAGAACTTACTGTTATTCTAAGCTTAAATTATATGTACCTTAGGTACCTTTAGTGGTTTTCAGTTGATCAATTCAATTGAGATTATCTGGTAAAACAATAGCAAGCTGGAATCCCACACGCTGCACACCAATGTGAGAAGTTGGCCTGGCATATGCTGTCCACTAATTATAGTGGGCACCTTGCACCAGTCCAAATCGACTCTTATGGTAGATAGGTTAAAGACAACCTTATTGAAAGCTATCCTAGTGGTAGCTATGGAGAGCAGCCTTCAGGCTAAGTCTTGAAGGAATGTAAAGCAGCTTGTTTTACCAGTCTATAATCTCTTGAGTGACCAAATGAAAGAGCACCACACCAGGTATATATTCAAAATATATGTATTTATTACTAAACACACCCCTCTAGTCTCTTTATGAGGCTAGAGTTCGAAAATACATAGGTTATAAGATCTTAAATCACAGTAATAGCACAAATACACGTTTGGGCCCTAGGGGCGTACCAAACCATATACCAATAAAGTGGTATGCGAACCACGACTGAACTAGACACTAGGCCTAGAGCCTCTAGAAGTGCTTGGACCACAAGGAACCACCCAAGGTAGTGACACAGGGGACCCACGGGAGACGCGTGCAGTGTAAATACACAACCGCGATACGCCGTTAACTTCTATGGAGAAAGTCGGGATCGGGAAAATAGAGGAAAGGGACACTTAAAAGAGGACTAGGACAAAACCCTTTGAGATCTAGGACTTTGAAGAGTCTCTACCCACGGGAGCACCGGAGTACTCGTGTTACCTCACCCAGGGAAGCCGGGTGCATAGGTGCCTTTCGGGGTCGGGTTTCGTCGTCGATTCGAATGGCGATCTGCTGCAAAGTGCTGCTGGCGGCCAAGAGAAAAGTGTCCGGGTGGATCCAAGAGTGGATCGGAGTTCTGGTGAACCTGAAAGCAGAGGGGACAGAGTCTGGGTCACTAGCCAGTGACCAGGAAGGCGATGGACAGATGCCCACCGATGTCGAGTGCTTCAGGTGCGTTGATGGTCGTCTTGACTCTTCAGCCACGAGGTCCGGGAGGCGTTGTCGGCGACCAGGAGCAGGATTCGGGCTGGTGCTCGATGTCTGTCGAGTGCTGAGGTGTCGGCGACCGGATTGGACCCAACAAGCCTTGGCAACGGCAAGTCTCGAGTAAGATGTAGATCGTCGATGGTGCAGACCAGCAAGGTCTGTGGAACTCACCCAGCGAGGGTAAGTGAGGGCAGGCCTGGAGCAACCAGGATGCCAAGTAAGGAAAAGATTGGCCTTCGTTAAGGGCTACTAGCCAACGGGCTAGCGACCGCGAAGGAGCCTCGTGACGCCGCACGTGGAGCTGGCTTACAGGACACTCGTGGAGTGGGGGCCAGTGATCTTCGGTGCAGGTGGTGCTGGAGGCTAGGGCTACTCGGAGCCCAAAGCACGACTTCTTGGGAGACCCAGAAGATGGTGCACTTGCAAGTGTGCTCGGTGTCCAGGGGTCACGGTCTCAAGTCACCCACGATAGCCACGGGCCTCAGCTTTGCTGGGGACTCAGGGTAGCCTCGGGGAAGTCTGAGAATCCACCTCTGGTGATGCGATGACTTCGGCGTCCGACGGGAGCTTCAGAAATGCGAACCGGACAGATGCTTCTTTGGTGCCTGCCAAGCAGGGGAGTCACTCCTTGACCCCAAGGGAGATTCTTCAGTCCTCTAATCTTGTCGTAGAGCGTCGAAGGTCCAGGATTCAGTTTCAGAGTTTCGTCCAGGTATAATCTAAAGTCCTAAGGACTGGGTTCCTACCTTTATTCTAAAAATAGGGGTTGGACTACTCTGTGGCCCCACCTATGGGTGGGTCAGGGCAGAGGGGTGGCTACACCCCTTTCCCTTTGTCCAGTTCGCGCCAAAGCAGGGGCTGCAAGCCCCTGATCCGGTTTGAACTGGGGTATGCACTAGGGACACCAAATGTGCCCCCAGTGCAGGACTTCAAAGCACCCGAAAGTGCTCCCGCCCAGCCCCAATACACATTATCCTGTCTGGGGAGGTGGTCACACCTCCCTGGGACAGGAAACCTATTGTCCAGGCCTCCCCTGCCGGAGTTTCGTCCAGCAGCAGGAGGCCAGACTCGTGTCTGTGGCAGCAGCATCCATTTTGTGATGCCAGGGCTCTGGAAAGAAGTTACCGGACTCGTCAGAGTTAACATGTCTTTCCCTCTAGAAGGGTGGAATGCTACCCCCGCCGCCAGGATTGGCGGGGGTAGTATTCCAAGATGTTTGACACCAAACACGACATGTTTAGGTGCAGCCATTCCAAAGTTAGCATTTTACCGCGAGGATATAATGCGCTTAAGAGTATATGGTCAGGCTGCACTACAAACAGCATCAGAGATGGTCTCCGAACGCTGCAGAGGGGCCCTGCTCATGCAGGGGCACCCTCTCACATAGGAACCATGCACTCTGCCTTTAGGATTGATAAGGCCTGCCTTAGGAGTGACTTATAGGTTTCTATGTGTGTATGTATTTCGTGATATAGGTAACCTATATCACAGTAAGAGGTGCATGCACCACCTTACCCAGGCTGCAGTAGCAGACCTGTGGTGTCAGTTTGGATGGCCTTCCAGGGGTGGCATAATACATGCTGCAGCCCCTGGCAGGCCTCTGAGGTACCTATGCCCTTGGTACATAGTATACCATATACTAGGGACTTATAAGGGCACTCCAGATCCCAATCAGAGATGTGCCTAAGGCACATGGAAACCATTTTAGAGAGGAAGCAGCTAGGCTGGGGTTCTGATTAGCAGGGCCCCAGCCAGACTAATGTCGAAAAACAGTGAAGCATCAGCAAAAAGTGGGGGTACCCATGTGAAGCAGATCCTACTCTCCTACACAACCCCCCCAAACGTAGGGACATTAAACTAACCTTGCCCAGTTAAGTCTTCATGTTCTAAGTGGAAATACCTAGAGAGTCCATCTGCATTCGCATGGTTACTCCCAGGCCTATGTTCCACTGTAAAGTCCATCCCCTGTAGGGAAATGGACCACCTAAGCAGTTTGGGGTTTTCACCCTTCATTTGTTTTAGCCATAAGAGGGGCTTATGGTCTGTCTGAACCAGGAAGTGTGTACCAAACAAGTATGGCCTCAACTTCTTCAGAGCCCAGACCACAGCAAAGGCCTCCCTCTCTATGGCTGACCAACGTTTCTCTCTAGGGGTCAGCCTTCTGCTAATAAAAGCTACTGGCTGATCCTGACCTTCTTCATTCAATTGTGACAGTACAGCCCCTACCCCCAATTCAGATGCATCTGTTTGAACAATGAACTTCTTGGAGTAATCAGGACTCTGCAGAATTGGAGCAGTGCACATGGCCTGCTTGAGGTCATCAAATGCCTTTTGACAGCTAACTGTCCACTGAACCTTTTTGGGCATTTTCTTAGAAGTTAAGTCATTCAAGGGTGTCACTATTGATCCATACCCCTTGACAAATCTCCTATAGTACCCAGTCAGGCCTAAGAAGGCTCTCACCTGAGTCTGGGTAGTGGGAGCAGTCCAGTCCATGATGGTCTGGATCTTGCTCTGCAAAGGTTGAACCTGGCCTCCACCCACAAGGTGGCCCAGGTACACAACCTGACTCTGCCCTATCTGGCACTTAGTGGCCTTGATAGTCAGGCCTGCCTTTTGCAGGGCCTGTAAAACATTCCTGAGGTGGACCAGGTGATCCTCCCAGGTGGAGCTAAAGACAGCAATATCATCTAGATAAGCTGCACTATAGGCTTCCAGTCCTGTGAGAACTGTGTTCACCAACCTCTGGAAAGTGGCAGGTGCATTCTTCAGACCAAAGGGCATTACCACAAATTGATAATGCCCACTAGGGGTTGAGAATGCTGTCTTGGGCTTTGCAGTATCAGCTAGTCTGATCTGCCAGTAGCCAGCTGTTAGGTCAAATGTGCTGAGATATTTGGCAGAGGCCAAAGTATCTATGAGCTCATCTGCCCTGGGTATTGGATGGGCATCAGTCCTAGTGACTGCATTGAGACCCCTGTAGTCTACACAAAACCTCATCTCTCTTTTTCCACCACTGGTGTGAGGTTTCGGTACTAGGACTACTGGACTAGCCCAAGGGCTATCTGAGGGCTCAATTACTCCCAATTCCAACATTTTCTGGACTTCAGTCCTGATACAGTCCCTGACATGGTCAGGTTGCCTATAAATCTTGTTTTTAATAGGCAGACTGTCCCCAGTGTCCACTTCATGAGTGCACCAGGTGGTCTGACTGGGTGTCAGTGAAAACATATGTCGAAACTGATTGAGGACTTGCCTGCAATCAGTTTGTTGCTGGGTAGTGAGGCTGCCTGCCAAGGCTGCACCATCAACTGACCCATCGTCAGGGTTCTGTGAGAGCAGGTCAGGGAGTGGGTCACTCTCTTCCTCCTGCCCTTCATCAGTAGCCATGAGCAAGCCCATGTCTGCCCTGTCCACATATGGTTTTAACCTGTTGACATGGAGAACCCTGTGGGGACTCCTGGGTGTTCCTAGGTCCACTAAATAAGTGACCTCACCCTTCTGCTCAACAATAGTGTGGGGTCCACTCCATTTATCTTGGAGAGCTGCTGGGGCCACTGGCTCCAACACCCACACCTTCTGTCCTGGCTGGTAAACAGTCAGAACAGCCTTTTGGTCATGCCAGGCCTTCTGAAGTTCCTGGCTAGCCTCAAGGTTTTTGGTTGCCTTTTTCATGTACTCAGCCATCCTGGAGCGGAGACCAAGTACATAGTCCACTATATCTTGCTTTGGGGGCTTGAGAGGTAACTCCCATCCTTCCTTCACCAAGCACAGTGGACCCCTCACAGGGTGGCCAAACAGAAGTTCAAAAGGGCTGTAACCAACCCCCTTCTGAGGCACCTCCCTATATGCGAATAAAAGGCAGGGCAAGAGTATGTCCCATCTACGCCTAAGCTTTTCTGGGAGCCCTTTAATCATGCCCTTCAAGGTTTTGTTGAATCTCTCAACTAAACCATTGCATTGTGGGTGATAGGGTGTGGTGAACTTATAAGTCACTCCACACTCCTTCCACATTGCTTTTAAGTACCCAGACATGAAGTTAGCACCCCTGTCTGATACTACCTCCTTAGGAAAGCCCACTCTTGAGAAGATTCCCAGGAGGGCCCTTGCCACCACAGGTGCTGTAGTGGTCCTGAGGGGAATAGCTTCTGGGTACCTGGTGGCATGATCCACTACCACCAGGATAAACCTGTGCCCAGAGGCTGTTTGGGGATCCATGGGACCAACAATGTCAATCCCTACCCTCTCAAAGGGCACCCCCACCACAGGTAGTGGTATCAGGGGGGCCTTTGTAGTGCCACCTGCTTTGCCACTGGCTTGGCAGGTTACACAGGAGCGACAAAACTCCTTACTGTCTTCAGACATGTGGGGCCAGTGAAAGTGAGGGACAATTCTGTCCCAAGTCTTGTTCTGGCCCAGGTGTCCTGCTAAGGGAATATCATGGGCTAGGGTCAATAGGAAGCCCCTGAACTTCAAAGGTATTACCAACCTCCTGGTAGCACCAGGCTTGGGGTCTCTACTCTCTGAGTACAGGAGTCCATCATCCCAATACACTGTATGGGGACCACTAGCTTTCCCAGCAGCCTCAGCAGCAGCTTGCTGTCTGAGGGGTTCAAGGGAGGGGCAGCTCTGCTGCTCCTGGCTCAGATCTGCCCTAGAAGGTCCCCCTGTCCCCAAGAACTCAACCTGGTCAGGTTCAAGTTCCTCTGGGACAGTTCCTTCTTCAGGGCTGAGATCATCCCCCTCAAGGGACTGATCTTCCTCCTGAGCCAAGGGGAAGGCACTGCCTTAACCCTACTACTCCTCCTCTTGGAAGGCACTTGGTCCATTCTTCCAGAATCCAAGGCCTGTTCAGTGCTAGACATTTTGGCTTGTGACCTGGTCACAGCAAACACATCTGCAGGGATCCCCAGCATTTCTGCATGGGTCCTGAGCTCCACTTCTGCCCAAGCAGAAGTCTCTAAGTCATTGCCAAGCAAGCATTCGACTGGTAGGTTTGCACTTACCACAACCTTCTTAAGGCCAGTTACCCCTCCCCAGGAGAAGTTAACAACTGCCAGAGTATGGTCTGTTCTGACATTGCTAGCATTGGTCACTTGGTACATCTCACCAAGCATAACTTGCCCAGGTAGCACAAGGTCTTGTGTCACCATTGTGACACTTGCCCCTGTGTCCCTAAATGCCAAAGCCTCACGTCCATTGATTAAAGGCTGTTGTCTGTACTTGCCCAGATTACTGGGACTCACAGTGGAGGTCACATCCATGCCTCCATCACAGACTAACACAGCCTGAGTCAGTTCCCTGACTAAGTCAGAGCCCAACTCAGTTCCCAGGGTGAACCCTACTAAACCCTTTGCTGGAGCACTTCCACCAACTGTACTAGGGGGAACAGGTGCCTTAGGGGCATTGGTGGGTGCTGGACTGGAGTCTTTGGACTTGGTGCAATCACTGGTCCAGTGGGTCTTTTGCTTACAGACCTTGCACCATGGTTTTCTTTGGCCTTTACCCTTGGTAGACTGGGAATCCCCACCAGAAGAAGATTTTTGGGGGCCTGATGAAGACTTTTGATCTTTACCCTTCTCCCCACCCTTGTCAGAGTTCTTAGCATCTTGCTTCTTGGTTTCCCCACCTTGGTTCTGTACCTTCTGCTTCACCCTGGTTCTGACCCATTTGTCTGCCTTCTTTCCCAATTCTTGGGGAGAGGTCAGATCAGAGTCAACCAGGTATTGATGCAACAGCTGATTTTGACAGTTATTAAGAATCTGCTCCCTCATTATCAGATTATACAATCCTGAGAAGTCACACACCTTACTGCCCATCAACCAGCCTTCCAGAGCCTTGGCAGAACAATCCACATAGTCTACCCAGTCTTGAGTCTGTGCTTTTTGGGTGTCTCTGAACTTCAACCTGTACTGTTCAGTGGTTAGGCCAAACCCATCAATAAGAGCACTCTTCAAGACCTTGTAATTGTCAGCATCCTCCTCTCTAACAGTGAGGAGCTTGTCTCTACCTTTGTCAGCAAAGGAGAGCCACAAGATTGCTGCCCACTGCTCCTGAGGGACCTTCTGTACTTTACAGGCCCTCTCTAAAGCAGTTATCCATTTGTGGATATCATCCCCACTCTGGTAGGGAGGGACAATCTTGCTCAGGTTCCTATGGTCATAGGACCTTTCCCTATCTCTAGGGACATGGCTGCCACCATGGGACTCTAGTCCCAACTTTCTTCTCTCTCTAAGGAGATCTAGGGATTCTCTATCTAAAGCTAATTGCTTTTTTCTGAGTTCCAGCTGAGTTTCCTCATACTGGACTAGCCTCTTTCTTCTCTCATGAGAGGATTCTCTCCTATGAGATGAGACAGAGCTCCCTATAGAGGTGCCAGAGTGGTTAGACTCCTGAGAAGGAGACCTAGACCTTCTGGGCACACTCTTAATCCTTCCTGGGGGGACAAAGAGGGCATCATTTTGATCATCCTCATCATCATCCACAGGAGGGATTGGGTTTTCCAGGTCAGGGTCATTGTCACCCTCCTGGCCAGTTTCAGAGGGGGGCTGGGGGTACTGGTACCCCTAGCGTCCTCCTCTTCTTCTGCCCCACCCTCAGCTCCTACCCCTTCAGTCCCTACAGGCTTACTAAGGTCATAAGCCACCAACAACTCCTTGAGGTGTTGGGTGGTGGGGCTTTGGCCTGTCCTTATTTTTCTCAAGTTACATAAAGCTCTCAATTCCAAGAATGGGAGTGTATCATACTTGGAGGGTGGAAGCTCAATGGCTTCCTGCAAGGATTCTTTGGATCCTGCCCTTAAAGACATTACTAGTGTGGTGTGGTGTATGCACTACCTACTCTAGTGTGGCCTACTAAACTCTCTTGAGTTGTAGAAAGGGTTGTGCTATCCCTTAACACACAACTCTAAGTTCAGTAGAACTTACTGTTATTCTAAGCTTAAATTATATGTACCTTAGGTACCTTTAGTGGTTTTCAGTTGATCAATTCAATTGAGATTATCTGGTAAAACAATAGCAAGCTGGAATCCCACACGCTGCACACCAATGTGAGAAGTTGGCCTGGCATATGCTGTCCACTAATTATAGTGGGCACCTTGCACCAGTCCAAATCGACTCTTATGGTAGATAGGTTAAAGACAACCTTATTGAAAGCTATCCTAGTGGTAGCTATGGAGAGCAGCCTTCAGGCTAAGTCTTGAAGGAATGTAAAGCAGCTTGTTTTACCAGTCTATAATCTCTTGAGTGACCAAATGAAAGAGCACCACACCAGGTATATATTCAAAATATATGTATTTATTACTAAACACACCCCTCTAGTCTCTTTATGAGGCTAGAGTTCGAAATACATAGGTTATAAGATCTTAAATCACAGTAATAGCACAAATACACGTTTGGGCCCTAGGGGCGTACCAAACCATATACCAATAAAGTGGTATGCGAACCACGACTGAACTAGACACTAGGCCTAGAGCCTCTAGAAGTGCTTGGACCACAAGGAACCACCCAAGGTAGTGACACAGGGGACCCACGGGAGACGCGTGCAGTGTAAATACACAACCGCGATACGCCGTTAACTTCTATGGAGAAAGTCGGGATCGGGAAAATAGAGGAAAGGGACACTTAAAAGAGGACTAGGACAAAACCCTTTGAGATCTAGGACTTTGAAGAGTCTCTACCCACGGGAGCACCGGAGTACTCGTGTTACCTCACCCAGGGAAGCCGGGTGCATAGGTGCCTTTCGGGGTCGGGTTTCGTCGTCGATTCGAATGGCGATCTGCTGCAAAGTGCTGCTGGCGGCCAAGAGAAAAGTGTCCGGGTGGATCCAAGAGTGGATCGGAGTTCTGGTGAACCTGAAAGCAGAGGGGACAGAGTCTGGGTCACTAGCCAGTGACCAGGAAGGCGATGGACAGATGCCCACCGATGTTGAGTGCTTCAGGTGCGGTGATGGTCGTCTTGACTCTTCAGCCACGAGGTCCAGGAGGCGTTGTCGGCGACCAGGAGCAGGATTCCGGCTGGTGCTCGATGTCTGTCGAGTGCTGAGGTGTCGGCGACCGGATTGGACCCAACAAGCCTTGGGAACGGCAAGTCTCGAGCAAGATATAGATCGTCGATGGTGCAGACCAGCAAGATCTGTAGAACTCACCCAGCGAAGGTAAGTGAGGGCAGGCCTGGTGCAACCAGGATGCCAAGTAAGGAAAAGATTGGCCTTCGTTAAGGGCTACTAGCCAACGGGCTAGCGACCGCGAAGGAGCCTCGTGACGCCGCACGTGGAGCTGGCTTACAGGACACTCGTGGAGTGGGGGCCAGTGATCTTCGGTGCAGGTGGTGCTGGAGGCTAGGGCTACTCGGAGCCCAAAGCACGACTTCTTGGGAGACCCAGAAGATGGTGCACTTGCAAGTGTGCTCGGTGTCCAGGGGTCACGGTCTCAAGTCACCCACGATAGCCACGGGCCTCAGCTTTGCTGGGGACTCAGGGTAGCCTCGGGGAAGTCTGAGAATCCACCTCTGGTGATGCGATGACTTCGGCGTCCGACGGGAGCTTCAGAAATGCGAACCGGACAGATGCTTCTTTGGTGCCTGCCAAGCAGGGGAGTCACTCCTTGACCCCAAGGGAGATTCTTCAGTCCTCTAATCTTGTCGTAGAGCGTCGAAGGTCCAGGATTCAGTTTCAGAGTTTCGTCCAGGTATAATCTAAAGTCCTAAGGACTGGGTTCCTACCTTTATTCTAAAAATAGGGGTTGGACTACTCTGTGGCCCCACCTATGGGTGGGTCAGGGCAGAGGGGTGGCTACACCCCTTTCCCTTTGTCCAGTTCGCGCCAAAGCAGGGGCTGCAAGCCCTGATCCGGTTTGAACTGGGGTATGCCTAGGGACACCAAATGTGCCCCCAGTGCAGGACTTCAAAGCACCCGAAAGTGCTCCCGCCCAGCCCCAATACACATTATCCTGTCTGGGGAGGTGGTCACACCTCCCTGGGACAGGAAACCTATTGTCCAGGCCTCCCCTGCCGGAGTTTCGTCCAGCAGCAGGAGGCCAGACTCGTGTCTGTGGCAGCAGCATCCATTTTGTGATGCCAGGGCTCTGGAAAGAAGTTACCGGACTCGTCAGAGTTAACATGTCTTTCCCTCTAGAAGGGTGGAATGCTACCCCCGCCGCCAGGATTGGCGGGGGGTAGTATTCCAAGATGTTTGACACCAAACACGACATGTTTAGGTGCAGCCATTCCAAAGTTAGCATTTTACCGCGAGGATATAATGCGCTTAAGAGTATATGGTCAGGCTGCACTACAAACAGCATCAGAGATGGTCTCCGAACGCTGCAGAGGGCCCTGCTCATGCAGGGGCACCCTCTCACATAGGAACCATGCACTCTGCCTTTAGGATTGATAAGGCCTGCCTTAGGAGTGACTTATAGGTTTCTATGTGTGTATGTATTTCGTGATATAGGTAACCTATATCACAGTAAGGAGTGCATGCACCACCTTACCCAGGCTGCAGTAGCAGACCTGTGGTGTCAGTTTGGATGGCCTTCCAGGGGTGGCATAATACATGCTGCAGCCCCTGGCAGGCCTCTGAGGTACCTATGCCCTTGGTACATAGTATACCATATACTAGGGACTTATAAGGGCACTCCAGATCCCAATCAGAGATGTGCCTAAGGCACATGGAAACCATTTTAGAGAGGAAGCAGCTAGGCTGGGGTTCTGATTAGCAGGGCCCCAGCCAGACTAATGTCGAAAAACAGTGAAGCATCAGCAAAAAGTGGGGGTACCCATGTGAAGCAGATCCTACTCTCCTACATGGTCCATTCTGAGATTTAGGCTATCTATCTTGCCATCAATGGATTGCAGACTATTCTGTACCGCTAAGAGTGTCTTTTCATTAGCAGAGAGGCTGTCTGAGGGGGCTTCAGTCTCTGAGTCCGAGGCAGCTTGTTGCCTTGACTTGCTGGACTTGCGGGGCTCGAAGGTCAGGCGGGGCTGGTTCCTCTCAGATTTCCCAATTTTTGTGCCTGTGACTGCGCCGTGAGAAGATGGGCAGTATGGCGGTCTGAGATCAGGAGGGTGCTGTGCGTCAGATCCCGCTCAGCGGTATCCACGACCACGGGTAATCCCAGCCAGCGAAAGCGCGCATGCCAAGGCCAGCACACTGTATCCACATGTCCATGACTGATCGCGCAAACTGGCTACGGTCGAGACCGCCTGGTGACGGTGCTCCCGGGCCCCTCAGATTGTTCCACGGCACTAAGCAGCGTGGCCGGGTGGGGTGCAGCAGGCCGATATCCACAATGGTGGGTAGTTCAGGAGGCAATGCAATTCCGCAGCGCAGCGCCCCAGCGCAATATCCAGCCATGTGCCTTGATGTTACCATTCCTCGCAGCAGATGGCAGGAGCAGCCCTTCTCAAGTCGTCAGGTGCGCACATCACCCTAGGCCTTAATCACCGGACTAGGCCAGTCAGTGATCACAGTGTCCCAGAAGCAGTACCATCGCGTGTTACCATCACACGCGACCTGTATCCAAGATCATGCCCGCAGATTGTCCACTCGCTGCGACGCCAATCAGCCATTTATGTTCTCACAGTTGGTCATCCATGTAGCCAGAACTTTTTTATATGCTTATTTTCTCAATTTTTTGGTTTATTCCTTGAATTTTTTGTCATTTTTCTGATTCTGTCTTTAGTATTTTCATTCATTTGTTGGTCTCCTTTATTTGTGTTTTCCTGTTGTTTTGTTTCTTCATATAGATGCATTCATCATGTTACCCCGCCTTAATTGGACCATTGTGTTTTTTATTCTAAACTCGATTCCCCATACATTTACTAATGTATATGTTTCTTTGACAGGTCCCACTGCCTTCTGTTTGTAATTTTATTTTATTTTTATTTTTTTTTCTACGCCCTGAAGAAGGTGATACCCCAAGAAAGGTATAAGGGTTCCACCGAAACGCGCGTCGGCGCTTTAGAGAAAGTCCCTCATTAATGATTTTCGGTGAGGTGGACTTGATCGCACACTATGTTTTATTTTAGATACATTTGCGAAGCATGTGACCTGTGATGATGTATGAGTTTGTCTGAGTACTAGAATGAATGTAGTTGATTGAGTGCCAGGTGTGCAATGGGACCTAAAAGTCTTTATAGTATTGTTATTATTTATATGTTTATGTGAAGAATTTTGACGTATATAAAAAAAACTTTAATATATAAATTCAATAAATTTTGATATGACCATACTATTCTGATTGATATCTATATTTCACAATGGTTCAATGAGTAGCGGGTGTTGTAAAACTATGACGTATAGCATAATTGAAAACATATAGGTAGAGGGATTTTTTGTTATATTCCTGCTTTTTCTCCCCTGTTTTCCCTACCTACATCAATTCCAGGGGTCCCCTTATTTAGTGGTTGCCAATCAGCCATATGTCAGGGTGGACGCCCGCACAGTGTGCAGCAAATCTCTACCAGTCCCCGAGGTCTCAGTGCCGTTTATGGGGGTGGAAAGGGATTCGGCCCGGGTGTCAGCAGCTGTTCACTTTCGCCGCGCGATGACCTTCCCGCCGCAGCAATGGGAGAAGCGCTCCTGCCTGTTGAATTCGGGCCACAGAGCCGCAGCGGTCTCAGCGCCCGTCAGCGCGAATTCCGCTCTGGTATAATATGATCCAGGAGCCCGCTGTGTCGCAGACGCTCCTCCCCGCACCAGCGTCGCACGGGATCGGCCCGCACTCACCCGCACAGCTAGTCAGCACTCTGTTTAGGCGCCAGTGTCAGGAGGGCTCCGCAGCGGCGGGGGCAACTGGATTTCGCCCACGCGCACACCTCCTATGATCGAGCCCGATCTAGTAGCGCCGCCATCTTGGGATCAAAGGGCCGCGCCGAGCTCCACGATATTTACTAGGTTCCGGGCAGTTGTCAGCTACGCCGTTAGACCCACAGCTGCAGGGATCGGTCCGCCACTCGGTCCTCCGATTTTACTTCATTTTTAAAAGCAGGAACAGTAGGATTATTGCATGTTATGGGCTCCGTCTGGCGGAGCTGCGTTACCACGCAGCCATCTCGCTGTGCGCCCTCTAGCGCCCCCCTTGAAACGCCTTTCTGCGCCTAGCTGAAGTCACAGAAAGATCAGAAAAAATCTTCAAAGAGGCATTTTGCAAAATCATGAACGTTTTCTGCTGTATCGCTTTAGTGAGGACCTGTTCCTTAATCCGGAAAAGGTACTCGATGAGCCCGCATGATGGCCAAATCCTCAGGAGCAGATGGTAAAACATGATCTTTAATCAACATATTGATAAGCTGAGGAACTGATTATATATGACCCTGGGATTCACTACCTTACGGAATTCCCTAACCCGCAGATTGGAGCGTCTTGCATAGATTCAAATTTTAGCCCCAATTCTGTGAATTTTTGCAAATTCAGGTGTTGTACGGGATTGCATAAGTGTCAATTTGTCCTCGATGTCAGAAATTCTTTGCTCCGCTGCCTGTAGCTGATTTGGCAGTACCAATAAGGTCTCTTCCATTTTAGTAAGCCTTTGCTTTATTAGCTCCGTATCCAAAGCTTGCTGGAATTTAAGCCCACGGATCTCCACCAGAATTGTATCCAGCATTTCTTTCAAAGCTTCTGGCAGGAGCGCCTGAGCCACGCAAGGATTTTTTATCAATGATACATTTGAGTGGATATTCAGTTCAGGAGCAGCCATCGCTTGTGCGCTGTGGCTGGTATTTGGATCATGGGAGGGAGCAAAGGAAGCTTAATCCGCAGCTCCCGGACCCCCGGAAGCAGTTGGAGGAGTATAATCCGATATTTCTTGCACATTTCGCGCAGCGACCCCCTCAAGTGTTGAGTTCACGGGCCCTAGTATTGTTGTAGTTGTTGTAATCAATGGCAATACTCCCTCTCTGATCTCCTCACCAGAATGTTTAGATCCAATATTTGTGAACAAAGGGAAGGTTTTAGGCTTTTAAAGAGGCTCAAGACTCTTGTCTAACCCTACGTTCCTCGTTGGTGAAGTAGAGGCTAGGGATGGAGTTGAATTTTCAGAGCTGTTAGCAATTGAACAGGAGGCACTAGCTTTTCCCATTACAACTGACCCAGGCTTGTGCAAAAATAAACCTTCCGCTGTCCCCCTTCCCTTTTCTTCGTGTGGCTGGACAGAATTAAAGGAAAAGGCAGGAGCGCCTCCCTAGGTCTCTATCTGCTTATCTCACCAGCCAGCCACCTTACTCTGTGAGGCCTTCTTACGTTGTTTAGGGGGGACAGGAGGGACTGGTGAACCAATTGTTGCGCGAAGTTGTCGCGTGACAGTAGGGTGCATCTGCTACCAATGCATCGACTATCAAAGTATTGCCTTTCAGCTATTGTAGGTCAAGCATACACCTCCTACGGGTGCCAGGAAACTAACACAACCCTGTATAAACCACAAAGTCGTGTGTAGCGCCTACCTTGCACCTCGCCTCGTTTTAGCCACTCCTTACTTCCACAGATGAATGGGAGCAGATTGTACCAGTTCCTCTCCAAGGCTAAATAGGAGCAGTCTCGTTATCTCTCCATAAGCTTGATAAGAGCTGGGACCAGACCTCATACATTTCCAATACTATAGCACCAACAGCTGCCACCAAGTCTCCTCGCTTCAAACAATCCCTCTAATCCTCAGACAATGCGGGCATCACACTTTCTTCCTGGCTCCTTTGCCTGAACACAGGTTAATCAGCCCACTGGATTGGTAGACACACCTCTCCAAGCCACAATCACGCCAGCATCAGCTCCATAAGCTCCTCCCGATCTTCAACTCGTTTTTTACCCCCCAGGGATGAATCAAGCCATGGTTCAGGCAGTTCAAAGCAGCAGCCTCCACAAAATCCCTTCGCCGCGCCACCGCAACACCGTGACTCGTCAGCAGGTCTTCCTGCATTTTTCTTTCCTTTTTCTCCTTCCTCTTCAGCGCCTCATTACGGAGCCAGTAAACGCTGAACGCCGCCGTCGGAGCTCTGAATACAAGCAGAGCTCCAGCGTCTGCCTGCGAAGGGGAGGGGCGGGGCCAGAGGATCCAGTTCCGCCGTCAGCAGCAGGACATGGGGCAGCCGCTGCTGACCGACACCGAGGTTGACTCCTCTTTTTTATAATTAAACTTAACACATCATAATTCTATTTTACAAAAGTAACTCATCAATATTTTTTATATTTGACAATGGATAATGTGTACAGCATCCTTTTTATATAATTCACATCTTTGACAGCATGCATTGGCCATAATTACTTTCTTCAGATCATTATCTCTTCTCTACATAGATTAAAGGTCAAAATAGAGCCCTTGCAGCACAGTAAGTGGTGCTACCTTAAAGAGTAGTGAATAAGCAATACGCAGCAAAAAACACTTTTCTTCTTGTCAAATGCGGCCTCGCCCTGTGGTCCTTTGATTTTTGGGTACTATGCCCCAGTCCCACAAGGGGCACCCCCAGGCTTCTATTCATATTGGGGTATGCAGAGGTACCTGAATGCCCCTGCCATCCTGCCGACTCCCCGCACACAGCTCCTATTCTGTGCTGCAGTTGGTCTTTTCTGTTTGGCTCCGACAATGGCAGGAGCAACTCCATTGCTGCTCACATTGCTGGAGCAGCTTGCTTCTTCTGTTACCATTCCCCAAGGGAGCGTAGATATTGTACTGGGTGCCCAAGCCCTCCCACCACATCGTTGTCCAGGGATTAGGCACTGGGCCCCAATCAAACTTGCATCAGCCCACTTTGTCGTCGGCCTGTGGAGGATGTGGTGACCGAACGCATTCTGATTGGTTCAGGCCCCAGGGAATGGGGTCCCACAGGCCAAGGGTGAGTCTGAGGAGGGGGCCCATGCGTGCACCCTACCTGGGAAAATAAAAGTAATAAACTTTGCACCGGCCCTGGCCCATCCTGGATGTAATCTTGGAAATATAGGTGGAGTGCCAATTCACTCCATATGTTGTTTCAGGATCAAAGGCCAAATATTTAAACGAGCAAAACTCATGCCCAGTTGGGCCTATTTTCATGATATTTGGCTCATTGTGCTCCTGATGGCAAGCTCTAAACACCAGGAGCATGGTGTGAGAAGTTGGCCTGGTATATGCTGTCCACTAATTATAGTGGGCACCTTGCACCAGTCCAAACAACCCCTTATTGGAGATAGGTTAAAGACAACCTTATTGAAAGCTATCCTAGTGGTAGCTATGGAGAGCAGCCTTCAGGCTAAGTCTTGAAGGAATGTAAAGCAGCTTGTTTTACCAGTCTATAATCTCTTGAGTGACCAAATGAAAGAGCACCACACCAGGTATATATTCAAAATATATGTATTTATTGCTAAACACACCCCTCTAGTCTCTTTATGAGGCTAGAGTTCGAAATACATAAGTTAGAAGTTATTTAAACACAGTAATAGCACAAATACACGTTTGGGCCCTAGGGCGTACCAAACCATATACCAATAAAGTGGTATAAGAACCACGACTGAACTAGACACTAGGCCTAGAGCCTCTAGAAGTGCTTGGACCACAAGGAACCACCCAAGGTAGTGACACAGGGGACCCACGGGAGACGCGTGCAGTGTAAGTACACAACCGCGATACGCCGTTGACTTCTATGGAGAAAGTCGTGATCGGGAAATTAGAGAAAGGGACACTTAAAGAGGACTTGGACCAAACCCTTTGAGATCTAGGACTTTGAAGAGTCTCTACCCATGGGAGCACCGGAGTACTCGTGTTACCTCACCCAGGGAAGCCGGGTGCATAGGTGCCTTTCGAGGTCGGGTTTCGTCGTCGATTTGAATGGTGATCTGCTGCAAAGTGCTGCTGGCGACCAAGTGAAAAGTGTCCGGGTGGATCCAAGAGTGGATCGGAGTTCTGAAGAACCTGAAAGCAGAGGGGACAGAGTCTGGGTCACTAGCCAGTGACCAGGAAGGCGATGGACAGATGCCCACCGATGTCGAGTGCTTCAGGTGCGTTGACAGTTGTCTTGACTCTTCAGCCACGAGGTCCAGGAGGCATTGTCGGCGACCAGGAGCAGGATTCGGGCTGGTACACGATGTCTGTCGAGTGCTGAGGTGTCGGTGACCGGATTGAACCCAACAAGCCTTGGCAACGGCAAGTCTTGATGCAGAGGAAGATCGTCGATGGTGCAGACCAGCAAGGTCTGGAGAACTCACCCAGCAAGGGTAAGTGAGGGCAGGCCTGGAACAACCAGGACGCCAAGTTAGAAAAATATTGGCCTTCGTTAAGGGCTACTAGCCAACGGGCTAGCGACCGCGAAGGAGCCTTGTGACGCTGCACCTGGATCTGGCTTACAGGACACTCGTGGAGTGGGGGCCAGTGATCTTCGGTGCAGGTGGTGCTGGAGGCTACGGCTACTCGGAGCCCAAAGCATGACTTCTTGGGAGACCCAGAAGAGGATGCACTTGCAAATGTGCTCGGTGTCCAGGGGTCATGGTCTCAAGTCACCCACGATAGCCACGGGCCTCAGCTTTGCTGGGGACTCAGGAGTAGCCTCGGGAAGTCTGAGAATCCACCTCTGGTGATGCGATGACTTCGGGCGTCCGGCAGGAGCTTCAGAAATGCGAACCGGACAGATGCTTCTTTGGTGCCTGCCAAGCAGGGAGTCACTCCTTGACCCCAAGGGAGATTCTTCTGTCCTCTAATCGTGAGTAGAGCGTCGAAGGTCCAGGATTCAGTTTCAGAGTTTCGTCCAGGGATAATCTAAAGTCCTAAGGACTGGGTTCCTATACTTATACTAAGGATAGGGGTTGGACTACTCTGTGGCCCCACCTATGGGTGGGTCAGGGCAGAGGGTGGCTACACCCTTTCCCTTTGTCCAGTTCATGCCAAAGCAGGGGCTGCAAGCCCCTGATCCAGTTTGAACTGGGGTATGCACTAGGGACACCAAATGTGCCCCCAGTGCAGGACTTCAAAGCACCCGAAAGTGCTCCCGCCCAGCCCCAATACACATTATCCTGTCTGGGGAGGTGGTCACACCTCCCTGGGACAGAAACCTGTTGTCCAGGCCTCCCCTGCCGGAGTTTCGTCCAGCAGCAGGAGGCCAGACTCGTGTCTGTGGCAGCAGCATCCATTTTGTGATGCCAGGGCTTTGGAAAGAAGTTACCGGGCTAGCCAGAGTTAACATGTCTTTCCCTCTAGAAGGGTGGAATGCTACCCCCGCCGCCAGGATTGGCGGGGGGTAGTATTCCAAGATGTTTGACACCAAACACGACATGTTTAGGTGCAGCCATTCCAAAGTTAGCATTTTACCGCGAGGTTATAATGCGCTTAAGAGTATATGGTCAGGCTGCACTACAAACAGCATCAGAGATGGTCTCCGAACGCTGCAGAGGGGCCCTGCTCATGCAGGGGCACCCTCTCACATAGGAACCATGCACTCTGCCTTTAGGATTGTTAAGGCCTGCCTTAGGAGTGACTTATAGGTTTATATGTGTGTATGTATTTAGTGATATAGGTAACCTATATCACAGTAAGGAGTGCATGCACCACCTTACCCAGGCTGCAGTAGCAGGCCTGTGGTGTCAGTTTGGATGGCCTTCCAGGGGTGGCATAATACATGCTGCAGCCCCTGGCAGGCCTCTGAGGTACCTATGCCCTTGGTACATAGTATACCATATACTAGGGACTTATAAGGGCACTCAGATCCCAATCAGTGATGTGCCTAGGGCACATGGAAACCTTTTACAGAGAAAGCAGATAGACTGGGGCCCTGAATAGCAGGATCCCAGTCCAACTAAGTCATAAACCAGCAAAACACCATAAAAAAATTGGGGGCAACCATATAGTCAGATTCCACCTTCCTACACATGGTCAACAGGACTCCTGGCTCCATGCAACAGTCTTCTCCTCTCCTGGTTCCCAGTGCTCCTCTCCAGCTGATGGGGCCTTTTGCACAAACCCTCTACTACCAGCCAGCGGTGCACCCTCCTGCCCACAATTACAGGCCCCATAGCCTCCTGGCTGTCTGAAAAGGGGGCATTGGAGTCCAGGTCTTTTCTCAGCTGGTTCTTGGGGGGCATAAAGGCAGACACCCCTGGCCATCATAAGACCCATCTAGTCCCGGGGGTTAGTTGGAGACAAAGTCCTTTGACCACCTTGCAGGGCAACAGGTGACTCCTCTTTCCAGCTGGCCATTTCCTCTGTTGTTATCTCCTCCCAGGTCCAGGATCTTCTTCATCGTAGAGTTTTTAAGTTGGGTGAAAAGCTGTAGATGCAAGGCACACCTGGCCAATCTTAGGATGCCACATTATCCCTCCACCCCTGTGTCAACCCTCCTGCACAGCATTCTGGGACAATCCAATATGGCACCGTCAAGGTTACTTTGTGACAAATTCCTCTGAGGGCCTTAGCTCTACCCTACCTGCCATCACTGCCAGAACCTTTCCCACCAAAACTTCAAAGGTGAGCCCCTCCTCTGATTGATTTAGATGTCTGTATTTCTCATGCGTTTAGTGGATATGGGCTGACCCAGCCTAGGTGCAGTGTGATACCTATCTATCACATGCAGGTTTTCCCCCACTCCCCTTTCCTTTCTCAGAAAATAGGCCAATCACTGATAATTGCTCCTTTTGTGTGAAAAGGCCTTTGTTCACTCTGCTAGGGAGCAAAGTAATGAGCTTAGCACAGCAGGTAGGACAAAAGCTTTGCATCTGGTCTGATTATGAGCTGAGCCAGAGAAATATGACAATCCTTGACATCTCATAAGACCTATATGTGTGTTATTAGAAACTGCCTAATCAAACTCGGCATGCATTTTGTATCCAACTTTGACACCTTGCTGGACAATGGAGGCCTAAATGGAGCGTAATTGCACTTTAAGCTAGATTTCGCATATATGTGTAATACAGTGAAACCACTACAGATTTTAAAGTAAACCCTACTGAACTATCTATGAATGCCCACTAGCACTATAATATATTATGACATTATAAGTCCTACTCCAGGTCAACAGCAATCCTTGCAGAGTCCCTTCAGTGCCAAGATAACTGTGTGTAATTACCGGGCTGCTCATGATGGTGGTCTCAAACAACAGCCCGCACATGGGAGTTTATGCATGTGCATATGTATTCTGGTGTAAGTAGTCCAGTGTCCCTTACACTAGCTGTCCCTTAGGGGCCTCATTTTAAAAGGGCACTTGCTGTAAACTCGCTAAATCCAGTTACCCTGAAATTAATATGAGTGAGACTCAGGTAGTGAGACTCACCCACAGTAAAGGTTCAAAAACCTGGGGCTCAAAAGTGAAAAATCATGACCCCTGACGCACAGGCACATGTGGGTGGACACCCAGAGGGATTCCCCTATGAGATTAAAATAAAAATATTAAAACATTTTGGGCACCAGGTAACACTGTACTCATGCGGACTCAACATGGCACTCTCATGTGATACTGCAGTATTACAGTATGGCACCCCAAGAATGTTTTTAAAAGCAAAAGAGAATGGGGTATGGGCCTACAGTGAGGGCATAGGCTGCACGTTGCTGAAGTGGGTTGGGTGTATGCTCAAGTTTGAATATGATAAAAAAAACTTTAAATTCACCGAAATAAACAAAGATTGAAGTGACATTATTCTTAAGGAGGGTACTTAGCTTATGTAAAAAAAAACTGAAATTCACTGAAAAAATGAAACTTAAAGTGACATTATACTTATATCTTAAAAGAGCTCATGTTTAAAAAACCAAACACATTGAAATTTGCCATTTATAGTTTACTTTTTTAACACTACCCCCAACATGCACAGTTAAAACCTCACCTATTCCATCACTCATGACATTTAAAAAATCATTTGTAGTTATAATTAGGTGAGGGTATCATAGGAATTGTATTTTATGACTTTATGAACAATTGCCAGATCTTTACTAAACTTTCCAAAATAAAAAAGTTCAGCGACCTCCGCTTAGAGATTGTAAATATATATATATATATATTTCGCTTTCCGCCAGTCCTTCGGATGGATCCAAAACCACGGACACGGACCACAGATACAGTGTTCTTCAAATCTTTATTTGGATGCCGCCATTACGCGTTTCAACTCTCAGGGAGCCTTGATCACATGACAACGTTGCGGTATACTTTTTTTTTTTTTAAAGTGGCGATGTGCATTACGTGAGTTTACAAAAAATGTCAGTCATGGCAATGGAAGAGAAATTAAATTCAGTAGTTCATGCTTTCACATGGTGAATTAGCTTGTTAAAAATGACTTGGTAAGATATTTTATAGACACGGTGACAATAGAAATAGCAGCAAGCGTTTTGCAGTTTAAAAATAACAAATCACATGTAATACAAAAATAAAAAATAGGCACATAATGTATAATATTTTTGTTCTTCATGCTGACATGTTTTTTCAGACAATGAATGATGTCTTGCATATATTATGCTTAATTACAGACAAATACTTATATCGCTTCATCTTATATTCGCTTTATCCTCCTATTAAATAAACACCTTTGTCATTATATCTGTTTTTGCATAAATGCAATTACTTAAAAAGACCATGGCATGCTTATTTTATAAAAATCAAAGTTCTTATATATTACCAATTGTCATGACCCTAAAAAGTGTTATTAGTGCTAAATGTGCGTGAATAAAAAGAGAGTGTGCTGATATGTTCGAATGCGGATGTGAGAGACTTGGTTTAAAACTGTTTGTCATTATCCGTTTATCAGCTGATTGGTGTTCGTTTCAACACTTTTAAAATTTAGACAATCTTGATGTCAATGTTAGAGTTTGTATCAGCTTATTTAAGCCTCTTATGCTAGTTTGAATACCCTAGGAACTCTTGTTTCCCGGTTTGACATGTAGTGGGTCTCGTTTGCTAGATGTCGTGTTGTGTCAAAGTCAGTTGACCTTTCGTGGGTAAATTATATATTCCATAACAAGTATAGTTGCCCTGCTAGACTATAGTTGATCTAAATAGTGGGTGTCTATTTTGTATATACAGATGTATTATAAAAGATTTTATAAATATATAAATATATATAAATACATAAATATATAAATAAATAACCTAAAACATCTGATACAAAAGTTAAAAAGTTGTATTTCATAGTTTAGAATCTATAGCAACAGTGATATTTATTTTCTCTCATTTGATGTTACTATGTCATAATCTAGATGCAGGTGCATAAGTCATCTGTGATGTTAAGTCCACCTGGCTGTAGTTGATCTAAAATAGTGGGTGTCTATTTTGTATATGCAGACGTAATATATAAGATTCTATAAATATATAAATATATATAAAAATACATAGATATATAAATAACTTAAAACATCTGATATAAAAGTTAAAAAGTTGAATTTCATAGTTTAGAATCTGTAGCAGCGATGATATACATTTTCTCTCATTTGTTGTTACTATGTCATAATCTAGATGCAGGTGTGTAGGTCATCTGTGATGGTAAGACCTCCTGGCTGTTTCAAATCCATTTCTAGAATGTATCTAGTTTCTAACCTGCGTAATTTTTCCTCCCTGTTGCCTCCTCTTCTACTCGCATGCACTGAGTCTATGAGGAAAAATTTTAGGTCATCGCTTTTTGAATTATGCCAGTCCCTGAAGTGTCTTGCAACGGGGTATGTATTATCCTGATTGTTAATTGCTCGCAAATGCTGTAGAATGAGCTTGTGGGCTTGGAGTTTGGTGCTCCCAATGTATTGTAAGCCACACGGACATATCAGGACATGAACTACAAATTCTGTTTTACAGGTTAAAAGTTTCTGGAAAAATCATTTGTAGTTATAATAGGTGAGGGTTTCATAGGAATTGTATTTTATGACTTTATGAACAATTGCCAGATCTTTACTAAACTTTACAAAATAAAAAGTTCAGCCACCTCCGCTTAGAGATTGTAAATATATATAAATATAAATATATATATATACTGTGTGATCAAGGCAGTGAATGCCGAAACGCGTCGCAGCGTAATGGAGGAATAAAGACTTTCAAATTCCTAAAATCCCCCTGTGTCGGTGTCCGGTTTACTTGTGAGGAATCGGATGTGGTGTTCATATATATATATATATATATATATTATCTACTGGCGGTCGCCAGTAGATAGTTATAGTTAGGACCTAGTTTCCATAGGAAAAGCGTTTTTTGTTTTCCCAATAACTTTGGTGCCAATTGACGAATCTTCGCGAAATTTTCAAAACTAGTGGGGCGCTCCGGTCAGCTCCTATCCTGAAAGTTTCGGGGTGATTCGGCAAGCGAGGCTGAGAAAAAGGGGGTCCCAAAACATGTTTTCTCCAT
>CAWUFW010023466.1:0-75464 GCA_963921515.1 Calotriton arnoldi
GTTCTGAAAAAATAAGGTGCAGTAAAAGTTAGGGCAATATAATTGTTAATATTAACCACTGGAGGACTTACTGGGACCAGCAGCAGGGCCCTCGGTAGAGGAGCGGTCCTCTGGTGGTTGTCCCGCCGACTCGGACCCCGTCTTCTTGCCCCTGGGTGCTGCAGATCAGTGATCATGTAAGATATAATAAAGAAAGACACAAACATTAATGATTGCTGTGAAACAAATAAATTATCTAAAAAACGCTCAAACGTTTTAGGAAACAAAAATTGCAATAAAATTGACCTATCTAATCCAATCGACTACTGGCTTGCGGGATTCACGGACAGTCTACTTATTTTTGAACACTAATTCAGTGTTCCATTCTGATTGATTCAAATAAAATCCAGAACACTAACTAAGCCTAAGTACCACCTGACCTAGCCCACCTATTCCAGGCGGGCCAATTGTTCATTAAGTCTGCATTTCCATTTTTTTAGCCATCAAAAATGCATAGATGAGAAGGAGGACACATGCATAAAGTGCATAATGCATACACCAAATTGTTGGTTGGTTGCTCCTGATGTTCTGCAGCTGACTGACACTGCTAAGCTTACCAGTACCACTCACTAAACAAATTACAAAAGGTTCTACTAAGGACTGGGGTAAGCAGCACTCAGTGACAGAGGATGCGTCACGCAGACCGCTCAAAAATTATCAACTAATAGTAACTAAACCTAGTATCAATTCATCCACCACTATTTGACAGGAGGATAAAGGAAGGACTAGAGTCTCTCTAGCAATAGCATTACCTAACTGAAGTTCTCTAAAGTAAACTCTTACATAATAATAAGGACAAGCGAGCGCAAAGTTGCAAACAAGTAAGAGTAGCGCCCAGCACCTGTGTCCTACAATCACAGAAGATTTTTAAACGTAATTTACCTGCAATGTAAGCAGCAGTATTCTTGTTATTTGTAAAACATTTTTATACACAAATCACAATACTTATACTACTATATATATTAGCTACTCACCAAGCCCCACGACCTCGACACCTAGCAGGTCCAACAGGTCCTGCTCCCGGTCGAGGATGTCTGACCACCGGTGGGCCAGCTGGTTATGGGTGCGCCGGACCCCTGAGCAGCGAAACACTGCCCGGCGCACCTTCGCCCACCGGCGGTGACGCTCCTGGGTCGGGTACCCGGAGCCTGGCCTGCCGCCTGCTGCCAAGGTCAAGGGGAGGTGGCGCTGAACAAAAAAAACAAGGGTGGCCACCTCCGCCTCACTAAAAAGCTGGCGGGCTTGCACCCCTGCAGGGCGCAGTCTGCCGCAAGGCAGGCGGCTCTTGGGCGTACGCGCCTTGCACTTCGAGCCGCTGCTGCTACCCTTCGCCATGGTTCTGGGGTGGGAGGAGGCGGAAAAGAAAAGTTAGAAGGGAAAAATAAAGTTAGGGGAAGAAGTAGGAGCTTAAAGAAGAAAGTTATATAAAACAGTCGAAAAGTTAAAAAAACACAGTAAAAAGTAGAAAAAAATGCAAAATATAGACTTAGGCAGAGAGAGAGATAGATAAGAAATAAAGAAAAATTGAAAAACAGTGTAAAAAACTAAGTATTGCAAAGATTGAGGGAGGATAGAAAAGCAGGCCCAGAACCATAGCATAGAGTGGAAAAGCAAGATGGCCGCGCCCATCGCGACCGCGTGGGTAAGTTCGTGCAATATTTTTCCCTGAGCACGCAAAAAACGTCGCGAACACGTACAACGCGTTCCCGAACATGGAATGCGCATCGCGAGCACGCTATACGCGACCCGGAACAGGAAATAAGGGATCGCGAACGGGCGGGACAAGTGAAAAACAAAATGGCCGCGCCCATAGGCGACCGCATGGGTAAGTTCGCGCCCCCGAGCACGCAAACAGCATCCCGAACACGCACAACGCGTTCCCGAGCAAGAAAAACGCATCGCGAACGGGCGCGACAAGCAGCTACGCACGCTCGCGTAGCTACGCGTAGCGCCCCGACGTCTTCGCGTAGCTTCGCGTAGTGCGACTACGCGAACTACGCCCAGGGTTAATTGGTTATCCATGATTGGCATATTTGATTTACTGGTAAGTCCTTAGTAAAGTGCACTAAGTATGCCAGGGTCTGTAAGCCAAATGTTACTAGTGGGCCTGTAGCACTGGTTGTGCTACACACATGAGTAGCCCTGTAATTGTGTCTCAGACCTGCCACTGCAGTGTCTGTGCGCAGTTTTAAACTGCTATGTTGACCTGGCAAGTGCACCCACTTGCAAGGCCCTCACCTTCCCTTTTCTTACATGTAAGGCACCCCTATGTTAGGCCCAAGGTACCCCTCCTGGGCTGGGTGCAGTGTATGTGAAAGGTAGGACGTGTACTGGTGTGTGTGACATGTCATGATAGTGAAATACTGCCAATTTAGTTTTTCACTATTGAAAGGCTATCTGTCCCATAGGATAGAATGGGAGATACTCTGAACATCTTACAACAATAACTTCCTATTGGGATAAGATAGAAAAATAAAGTTTAGGCTCTCTGAACTCAGAATTTAACTACAGATCTTGTAGTAAAGATGGTTTTTAAATTGTGTGTTTCAAAATGCCACTGTTAGAAAGTAGGCATTTTCTTGTTTAACCATTCTGAGTGCCTCTGCCTGTTTGTGGATTGACTGTCTGGTTTTGGAGTGACAGCGGTTGGGGGTGTGCATTCACTGTAGATAGCCACTGGGGTGGTTGAGGTGTGCCTGGCCCTTCCTGGATGACTCAGAGCTGAGGTGAATGGGGCTTGGCTGCATTTAGAATAGTGGCAGGAGTTTTCCTTGCACCTGAATAGGGCCTGTCTCCCTTGCACAATGCTGTCTCCACACCCTGTGGTCATACTGCATCAGTGAGGACAAAACTGGTTTGGACTGGGCTCAGAGACCCTTGCACAAAGAGAACAAAGACAAAATGGGGTATAAGTAGTAGACCTGTTGCATTGCCTCCCCAAGGACTCAGGAACTGATGCATCTCTTTGTTTCTTGACGCTTCCCTTCTCTGTGGCTGTTTGGCCTTGTGAATATTGATGCATCTACATGTGCTTTGTGTAGATTCACACATCCATAGTTTTCTATGGAACAAGTTGCTTGAAACCTTTGAAAAGTCATATTCTTATTACATGTATGTTGGATTTTTGACGTTTTGGCTCTTGATGCAGCACCGCCGTGCGATAAGAATCTCCATGCACCGCCGTGCCGCTGCAGAGACAACGCAGCACCTGTCACGACTGCAAGAACCGAGGCATCGTGGGATCACTGCTGAAGAAACCGTTGTAGCGCTGCTTGCCGCCGCCGCATCGATCGCCAATGCATCCTGGATTTCCACGCATCGCACCTGTACGGCAAGTTTTCCCTAGGCATCACCCGCAGACCAAAACCATCTTGGAGTCGATGCATCACTTCCCCCTACAGTCTGGATTCGACGCATCACTTCTCCTGCATGCAGCAGAACTGTTGCATTGCCTCCCCAAGGACTCAGGAACTGACGCATCTCTTTGTTTCTCGGCGCTTCCCTTCTCTGCAGCTGCTTTGCCTTGTGAATTCTGACGCATCTACAGGTACTTTGTGTTGAATTGAATCATACCTTCCCACACAAAAAAAATCCTAATAGGCAATTTCCTCTTTCTATGTGAAATGCAGAATGCCTCCAGAGTGCAGAGTAAGGCATTGCAGCAATTTTTGCTGCCTTGCCTTTTTCCATAACTATGAGGCCATCCAAAGCCACGCATAGTAGCTTTGCATGGCCTCATAGATATGAATTTGTAATCTGTGCCACTTGAGCATCACAGAAAGTGACGCACAAGCTGTGCAAGGGTGTTATTTATGAGAGCCGTGCATCACTTTTGCACTATGTAAAGTGATGCATTCATGACGCAGGGCTCTCTTTTTGGTTTATGAAACCACGCAAAGACACCCTGAGTGGCTTTGAGTGGCCTCATGAATCATGAGCAAGGCGACACAGCACAAATCAATGCTTCGCCTTACTCTGCGCCATCAGGACCAATATCAGTATTAGTAGGAATGCCACCGCTAATTCTAGATAGACATAGTCAGAACTGAAGAAGTTAAAACAATGTGCATTTATATTTAGACTCCTATTGACTCAGGCTAGTCATTTTGATTCAGGTGTAAATGAGAGTGTGCTCCCGAACAGAAATTACCATTTGTGCAGTGATACTGCGATTCAACCCTGACAAATTTCACCAGGTAAAATCTTACTGAATTTGTGCCCAGAAAGAATTTAACATTCTGAGTTCAACACCTTCGAACTGGAGAAAACATGCGTATTTCCCATTCAGACGTGGGGGCAACACTGCAATCGTAAATACCAGCAAAATGAAGTATATAATTTTAAGATTTTATGAATTTAACTATAATATAATCCTTTATTAATGCACAATAACAACAGCACCTAAATAACAAAGGGATAGATGCGGGTATGTTGTGATTGAAGGGGTTGACTTTGTAGGAGAATGAATAGAGAATGCATAATTAGAGCTGGCTGAAGCAGAACAAATTAGTGTCCATTGATCGATGGAATTGGAGAGAAGACTATTAGGATACCCTACTAGAGAATGGCCCATAGCATAATGCACATGGGAGCAATACCTCTGCTGCAACAGACGCATTTGAATGAAAAGAGTGCAAAACATTTGAACACTTCTGCAAAAACAGAATTTCTATTGTACAAACTGTTTCAAGGAGTACGAAATAAGGCAATGGATCCTCTTAAGAAACATTATTGGGAAATTTATGTGTGGAAGTATATATCTACAGTTCCAGCAGTGATTCGTGGCTATGAATATCTCATGCTTAATTCTTCTCCAGCCCAGAACATCTGATAAGAAAAGTTACTCATTTTAAGAGATGGGTAAAACATTGATTGCTTCTGGGAGCACTCTCAAAGAAGGTTAATGGCCCTTATTGGTTAATGAACTTTTAGAGAGCTTCATACATAGCTGGAGGAGTAGGAATAGTTTTCATGCATTTGAAATCCAGTGGATGGGACAACTTTGGCATAGATGTTACCAGTAGTTTCCAAGCCTTCAAATGTGTGGTACATCCAGGCCGAAATCTTTGAACATTGGATCATATATCCCACAATAAGTACACAAAATACATTACATATACACTAATGTCTGCTAAGCTTTACAAATGAGATGCCATACTCAGATTTCCAAACACTCCCCTATGCCCAAATCTCTTGGTCACATAAACTGCACATTCTTGGTACTACAATGCAGTTGGATCAGATGAAATGTCTGTGAGGTTCTGAAAAATTACACATAAACAATATAGTTGTATTGCTCAAAAATATATCATCAATTCCACTGAGACTTCATATACTTTTACGAAAGAAACCTATTGATCACGTGCACATATTTAGGTTTTGATTGCACCCGTATAAATATTAACAATGCGACAAAAGAAAGATGAAGCACACATATTCTAATAAGAGTAATATTCGATAAGAATGATTTCCTTGCATAAATTTCTCTCCACAGCCTTCTCTTATTTTTACTTCCTTAACTTATTCCCTCAGCAGCTGACTCATTTCTCACAAGAAACAGGCATCAAAAAGTTTCCATATTTTTATTCAGTCAGGGACTTACATTTCTTGGTTTGAGTCTTTCACCTATTCAAGAGATTGAGGGACATATTGGATATTGCTGCAGTGCAAAGAGATGGGCTTCACAAACATAGCCCAGGGCAAGAAAATAAAGTTACAGTACAATCAGTCACTGTGGCGTCCTAGAAGTGGCACAGTGAAATCTGATAGATTTCACTGTGGCACTTCTATGAGGCTTTTTTGTGGGGGAACGCCAACCCTGCATACATTATACATGACGCAGGTATAATGTGGAGCAGGGGTTTACAGAGCAACGCATCTGCCTAGATGTGTCACTTTTTAAATAGGGTGCAACGTGGCACATAATTTACGCAGCCGCTGCATCACAAAAAGTGATGCAACGGCGACATAAAAGTGTTGCAAGCCTTCATAAATAAGGCCCTTGGTCTTTCACAGCTGCACTGTTATCAGTACATGTGCAGGTTATAGCCAAAACTAAGGACAACACTTGCTTGTTTTTATTTCATCGCATCGCCATTTCCTGCACCGAGCGCACCCAATGAGATTTTTTCTGGTGCAGAACATAAGGGTAAACTAAATATTGTAAAATTATCTGTGGTGTTCACAAATGATAATAATTCATCCTGGCTGAGCTCACCCCAACTTGCAAGAAAGGGGTGAAAAAAAGAGTTAATACAAACTTTTAAGATCATTTCTGTTGTATAACTCAAGTTTATTGGGCTGAATATTTGGTTTCAATACAGGGAATATATTTATATTATTTTGTAAAGGAGTAATACGGCTGTTACTCGCTAAATTATTGGCAATACTTAATTGTCGTTCTATTTTCTAAAACACCTGTAAACTATTTTTTTGCTTTTGAAATGCATAAAAAAAATATTATTTTGTGAACTCTTCCGATAATAAGTAGTATTTTTGTTTTACCAAAATTATGGCATGCTAGTGGAAAATACTGTAGAAGCATTTAGTGCTACCAAGTGAAATCGCCTTTGTGACTGAGTGTACTGTAACTTTATTTTCTTGCCCCGGGCTACGTTTGTGAAGCCCATCTCTTTGCACTGCAGCAATATCTGATATGTCCCTCAATCTCTTGAATAGGTGAACGACTCAAACCAAGAAATGTAAGTCCCTGACTGAATAGAAATATGGAAACTTTTTGATGCCTGTTTCTTGTGAGAAATGAGTCAGCTGCTGGGGGAATAAGTTAAGGAAGTAAAAATAAGAGAAGGCTGTGGAGAGAAATTTACGCAAGGAAATCATTCTTATCGGATATCACTCTTATTAGAATGTGTGTGCTTCATCTTTCTTTTGTCTCATTGTTAGTATTTTATTCGGGTGCAATCAAAACCTAAATATGTGCACGTGATCAATAGGTTTCGTTCATGAAATTATATGAAGTCTCAGTGGAATTGATGATATATTTTTGATCAATACAACTATATTGTTTATGTGTAATTCTTCAGAACCTCACAGACATTTCATCTGATCCAACTGCATTGTAGTACCATTGTAGTACCAAGAATGTGCAGTTATCTCATTTGTAAAGCTTAGCAGACATTAGTGTATATGTAATGTATTGTGTGTACTTTTTGTGGGATATATGATCCAATGTTCAAAGATTTAGGCCTGGATGTACCACACATTTGAAGGCTCGGAAACTACTGGTAACATCTATGCCAAAGTTGTCCCATCCACTGGATTTCAAATGCATGATAACTATTCCTACTCCTCCAGCTATGTATGAAGCGCTCTAAAAAGTTCATTAACCAATAAGGGCCATTGACCTTCTCTGAGGCCCTTACATTCAGAAAAAAAACTCCAAACCTGGCTGTTTTCTTTCAGCCACTGATGGGCACCGTCCGCAATAAAGCACTCCATACTAGCGCTGGGAAGGCCCGGGGCAGCCACGCGTTCTATAAATCCTGAAACTAGAAACTAGAAACTCTGAGAGTGCTCCCAGAAGCAATCAATGTTTCACCCATCTCTTAAAGTAAGAGTAACTTTTCTTATCAGATGTTCTGGGCTGGAGAAGAAGTAAGCATGAGATATTCATAGCCACGAATCACTGCTGGAACTGTATATACTTCCACTCATAAACTTCCCAATAATGTTTCCTAAGAGGATCCATTGCCTTATTACGTACTCCTTGAAACAGTTTGTACAATAGAAATTCTGTTTTTGCAGAAGTGATCAAATGTTTTGCACTCTTTTCATTCAAATGCGTCTGTTGCAGCAGAGGTTTTGCTCCCATGTGCATTATGCTATGGGCCATTCTCTAGTAGGGTAGTGCTGAATCCTAATAGTCTTCTCTCCAATTCCATCGATCAATGGACACTAATTTGTTCTGCTTCAGCCAGCTCTAATTGTGCATTCTCTATTCAGTCTCCTACAAAGTCAACCCCTTCAACCACAACATACCCGCATCTATCCCGTTTGTTATTTAGGTGCTGTTGTTATTGTACATTAATAAAGGATTATATTATAGTTAAATTCATAGAATCTTAAAAATATATACTTCATTTTGCTGGTATTTACGATTGCAGTGTTGCCCCCACTTCTGAATGGGAAATACGCATGTTTTCTCCAGTTCGAAGGTGTTGAACTCAGAATGTTAAATTCTTTCTGGGCACAAATTCAGTAAGATTTTACCTGGTGAAATTTGTCAGGGTTGAATCGCAGTATCACTGCACAAATGGTAATTTCTGTTCGGGAGCACACTCTCATTTACACCTGAATCAAAATTACTAGCCTGAGTCAATAGGAGTCTAAATATAAATGCACCTTTTTTAACTTCTTCAGTTCTGACTATGTATATCTAGAATTAGCGGTGGCAATCCTACTAATACTGATATTGGTCCTGATAGCGCAGAGTAAGGCGAAGCATCGATTTGTGCTGTGTCGCCTTGCTCATGATTCATGAGGCCACACAAAGCCACCCTGTGTGACTTTGCGTGGTTTCATAAACCAAAATGAGAGCCCTGCGTTATGAATGCATCACTTTACATAGTGCAAACGTGATGCACGGCTCTCATAAATAACCCTCTTGCACAGCTTGTGCGTCACTTTCTGTGATGCTCAAGTGGCACAGATTACAAATTCATATCTATGAGGCCATGCAAAGCCACTATGCGTGGCTTTGGATGGCCTCATAGTTATGTAGTAAGGCAAGGCAGCAAAAATCGCTGCATTGCCTTACTCTGCACTCTGAGGCATTCTGCAGCTCAAATAGAAAGAGGAAAATGCCTCTTAGGATTGTTTTGTGCAGGAAGCTATCCCTTCCTGCGCAATAAACAATCCTGCATTCAACACAGGCACCCTGGCACCATGGTGCAAGGGTGCCTGCATTTGCGCGAGACTGCCTAAACAATGCCAGCGCAGGGGGGAAAGGACAGGAATGCGCTGTGTTGCATAAAGAGTGTATTTCTGACCTTTCACTTTGGCGTGGGGCACCTTGCTGCGCTGCCCTGCGCCAAATCCCCATAAATTAGGTCCTCAGTAACTGGATTAGAGTTACTGAAATTACTGAATGATTTTCCTCAGATGAGACTATTTTTATTTATTATTTTACTTATACATGGGCAATTGAATTGTGGGTGTTAACCTCTCACGATGCTTCAACTACACCCTATATATTGAATAATTTGCTAATCCAGGCTACTGTACTGAAGAAATATTACACAAACTCAATTATATTCAGAATTAGCTTTCTGCTCCTTATCATGAAATGCCTTTTATTTGGCTTGGAGACCCCAACACAAAATAATCTAGACCAGATTACATTAAGATAGTTGCATGACATGGACTGGATGTGGCCTAACATAGAGCGCACAGTTGATAAACCTCAACCTGAGCTACATAATGTTGGACATGACTTGAAGGTATAATCTATGCCACCACTACGGTCTTCAAACACACTGGCAGTTGGTACTTGGTTTGGTAGCATGGTGCAATGTGAATAGGCCTACCCCATGTATTGCTGGAGTTGTGTCATGCTTACGACACAACTCCAGCAATGCATGAGTTTTGTGCTGACAGATACGTCAGGATTTCTGACGCATCTATCATTCCTTGCGACATGGAGCGCCGTACTGTAAATACTGCACATCCATGGTGTCGCAAGGAGGGCACAGTGAAAAGTGTTGCATCCCTGCTTTCATGCAGCAATGCAACACTTTTCCTAAATGAGGCCCCGAGGGTTTCAAACTGACATTGCACCATTGTGAACGTTGTGCATTGACATTTTGTGTGGGGCTGCACCATGGCAGTTTGTGGTCCTGCAGCTCATGGCTCATATGAGCAAAGAATAACAGCCCTGTCAAAGAAGATGACTGGGGCATTTAAGTCACCTGATCCAGTGAATGCTAGTACTTCTCATGTGGGACATCGTAGGCATCTTTAGCACAAGATGACATGTTGGTAATGTATCTTCTCCTGGCAGGTCTTCCTGATGCACAGGCCCCTCCAGACCTCGTGCCAAAGCACACTTGGAGTTCCATGAATTTTGCCATGTTTGTTGTGCTTCGACTGTCCTATCGGTTTTACTGGTTTCCACAGTTCTTCTTGAGCAGCAAGGTGGTCTCTCATCAGTCACATGGAGTCTCCGATTGGTTTGCTAATTGAACCTTCTTCCTACTAGCTGTCAGGTAATTGTTTATGCACACTCTAATTAATTTGACATTCTGTGTACCAGGCTTGTATAGCTAGCACTTTCACTTTCCTCTCTATCCTTGCTCTGACAGTGTCCCGGCCCTCCTGTGTGCCTCCTGTTACTACCCCCCACTTACCTATGTTTTCTCAAGTCCCTGCATAGGTGAGAAATACATTGGTGTATGGCTATTTTAGTGTCTTTCATGGGGTAGTTAAGGTATGGTAATTCAATACATTTCTACTACGAAGCCTCTCCTATTTTTATACCAGATATCGGTAACTAGGTTGTCATCGAACTGGACTGGATTAAGGACAGATGTTTTCAGTGGTGGCTCGTAATGTACAGCAGGTGTTCTGCAGGCAGACACATACACATGAACACATACACACACATCGATCATGCACACAGGCACACACCCATTCAAAACTTGCATGCACAAACACACAAACATTCATACATACACACATGCACCCAACATTACAAGAAAAGAAAAACTTGCCGGTCTGCATCTTGTGTGGCAAGAGGGAAGTTTCAGTGATTCCTGGAGGTTTGGAACTGCTGCCGCCTTTCACTAGTTGACCTTCAGCCAAAGAGAGGAGGCAGCAGTTCTTTATTCCTCACAGAATGAGATGGGTCAGTGAGACTTGCTGACACCCCTCCCCATTCTTTGACGAGCATCACTGATGGACACTCAGCCCTGGGTACTTCAGGGCTTAAAACTGAAGCACCTAGGTGTGAGTCTATAAGTGATTCTCCCCCTTGTTATGAGGGGATGCTCACAGAAGACTTTTTCTGCACTGAGAAGGCCATGCCCACCGGGCTGTGAAATCTTCAACCCAGAACATTTCAGGCACCTGCGCATTTAGCGCATGTACAGCACCTGGATGCCTAACTCGAACATGAAGAGTGTCTGGCAGGCTGACCTTTGTTCAGCCTGACACACACTCTTTATGTGTCAGAAAAAGATCGATGATGCTGACACCTGATTTTAGCATTCAAGATTATGAAATGTGATCCTACCTCACATTATTTAGCAGCCACATTTGCTGCTTGTGAGAGCCCGCAGAATTGGGGCATTTCTCTCACCTTTCCCTAAAGTGTCTGTGATAAGACTAAAATGATGTCTAAAACGTGACAGTCATTAGGCAAGTACAATAGCAGTCTGTTATCGCATGTCTATTTCAGCAGCACTGCAATCCAAAGCCCACATCCACAAACCTCTATTTTGAGAACTATTCAATCTTCAGCTTTCACTGGGTCCCCCTGTGGCTAGCTTGGTCAAATAACCCATGCATTTTTACATCCTTCTGCATCAAACGCTAGTGTGCAAGGCAATGCTTCTGATATAAAAATGATCATAGACCTTATAATTGAAAAATCAAACAGTTGTTCTTTTCAGTGTATCTACATAGCATAACATAGAAGAAGAGAGGGGAATCCAGCTCCTTGGAAAGCAAAAGGAAACTTTGCATCTGGAGTATGTAAATGTACAAAAACAGTTTTAGCTTGTTGGTGACATGAATGCACACACTCATACATGCATTCACACAGACATCTACATTCCACATTTTCACATCTCTAACCCCAACAGCTTCTCAACTGGCTAATTGTCAACACTTTTATTTCACTTCTGCATTAAAAGATATCACATTGCATTATTACACAATGTCTGACGTAGCATGGTTATGTGGTTAATGTGCAATACACCCACATGCTGACCGAAAAGGCTAGAGAGAATGCTAGGAGATTAGCGAAATTGAATTTAGCCCTACGCATCAAGCTACACTGGCCATTAAAGGCCCACTCCAGTGCTCAGCAAGGGCCTTTGGCAAGGAAGTGGGCCTTTAAGGGCTGGTACAGCCCTCTATAGCACACTATAATACTACTAGAACATTTTCCCCATTGGGGTAGAATGCCCTGATTTAAAAAAAAAAACCTCTCTGATTCCAAGGGTTTTGAGACCCCCTTGCAACTTCAAAGCCTTTGTTTCACAGCTGTTGCTGAGATTGTTCAACAGATAACAGGCACACACAGGGCCCCAGCTGTTAGCTGTTGCCCATTTACAGCAATAGCTGTGAAAGAAAGCTAAAGTTGGCCCCTGGTTCTCCCTTGGGCTTGGCTAAAATGTTTTTCCTCATTCAGCTGAGCCAGGGAGCCCGGGGAGCTGAGCAGAAATCCCCCCTCCCTCTTTCAGAGGCTGCAATTACACTATGAGCTACAGTGGAAGGGAGAGGAGAAGGCTCCGGTATGTCCTACTACACAGCATCTGCCTTTTGCTGTAACCTGGGAAATCCATATATTTGGAGAGGCAGGGGAAAGAGAAAGGCTGAGGCTGTGTATTAGGTCTTTGTAATGTTGAGAGCAGTGGGCCTATACCAGATTATATAGACTGCTCCGCTCCATTGTCTTCAAAGGAGCTTTCATCATTCCAATATTCTAATATAGCCTTATAGCCCGCTGCCGAGGGCTATACCAGTTGTTAAAGGCCCTGATCCCGAGTTATAGGCCCGAGCCGCAGGTGAGGGCCTATAACGAGGGAGAGGGCCTTTAACAACTGGTATAGCCTGAGGCAGAAGGGCTATAACTCTATTAGAAAATTCCACCCACTACGGGTAGAATGTTCTAAATTAAAAATGGAGAAACAAAAAGACAAACATTGGAATGTTGGAGTGCTGGGCTTATACCAGCCATTATAAGCCCAGAGCTACTCCATTGTCTTCAATGGAGCTCCCAACATTCCAATGTTCTAATGATGTTTATGTGTACAATACGTCTCTTAGCAGAACATGTACAATTACATCTGGTAGTGTTGGTGGCTCAAAGTGCTGAAGCCAAAGTGGAAGAATGATATAACAGACTTCCATTATCCATGCAACCTATGGTGACATTATCTGCAAAACATCTGGTATAGTAATTAAATGGGATTGCATAATAAAATGAAAACTATAAAACACATTATGCGTTATGAAGAATGAAATTTGACACCGGAGAAGATTCAGGTCATTTTAATGAAGAAAGTACCCAATCACAGCTCGAGGAATTAGCCCAGTTGCAACTGTCAGGAGTCAGAACTCTCCTTCAAACACATAAAGAGATATACCACTGTTAAGGTTCCATATTTTCTATGTCTCAGAATTCTCCATGCTCTTAAAGGAATAAGTAACTTCCCCAGAAACAAAACAAAACAGAGTTTTGAACATTAACAATACATTCCATCCCTCGAATGTAAAATACCCATACACCTCTACACACAACATTCACCGACACAATGATAAATCACGCACACAGATACCAATAACACACACAGAACAAAAGACAACGGACATGCAAAGATTAAGATTTACCCATAAACTCTACAAGATTTAAATTCCATATTCTTTATTTTAATTTTTAACAGCATTATGAAACAATTTAGTGACTGTATCTAAAAATTTGAATTTCCCTTTGCATCACATGGATATCCACATGGATACTTGATCGATACCACATCTGCCACCTTGAATGCCCTGTCCTACAATTCTCATTCTCTCAGTGCGTGCTCTCACATGTTCCCAATGTCATTTAACCAGACTTCAGCATTCCCCTCTCTTCACCTGAACTGTTCAAAAGGAACCTTACCCGTAGTTGAGTGTTGTGTAATTTCTCCAACGTTTGCTAGTACTCCTCTCAAAATGAATGCAATCCTTTACTGACTGATTAAGTTGTTCTACAGTGCCTTCCAGATGCTAGAAAGAAAACCTCCTTTTACAATATCTCTACACTTCATAAAGTCCTCCATTTCTATAGAGACAAATTGCAAGCAATTATCAATTACAATATCAATCAGGAAATCATCCTCTTTGGAAAATCTTTCTCCAAATACTCCAACTCTTCTTCTCACTACTGTTTCCACAATGTCAATCTCCATCAAACTGATCCACTAACATCAACAAATGCTCACTCGATCTTTCACCTTCGATGGCACCAACAATGTTTAAGCAGATCTTCTTCCAGTGTTTCCTGAGCAAAATCCTATATGCAATTAAATTAGTTTTGGTTTTATAAGCCTTGTCACTATTCATGCAATCACTGCACTCTCTTACCAATCTTTCCTCTAGGCTAGGATCTCCATCCCTAGCCACCAGTAAGTAAGCCAAATACTTTCTTTAGTTTTTCACATTCCATAATGACCTCTGTGACCCATATCCATGATTCTGTTCCTAAGCAACAAAGGTAGAATGAAATGTGTTCTGCTCAGAAGAACTACATCATATGCTGATATTTTATCCTGAACACTCAAAAAAAAACTTCACTTCAGCATGTGATCTAAACTTAGACCTCCGCCCTTGACAGCCTCACCTACCTTTTGTAAAACCCTGTCCCCAAAAAGAGCTTCCCTTCACTCTTCCCTGAGAAACTACACAGTCAGAGACTCAACAGACCTTAATGTAATTTTAGGAATCTTCCTCCCCCTAGACAACATCCTTAGCACACAAACGAGAAACACAATCCATAGTCAGGTCCCCCCTCCCCGCCCTCAGAATATATTCAACATTCAGATGAAATTCTTGCATTCGAAGCTGCATAAGCACACCTCATAAAGGCCCTTCTTTATAAATACTACCCTCAAGGGCTAGTGGCCTGTCCAACACAGAATTTACCATCCCAGGTGACATTCTCAATACCTTAACTGCTAAATAAACTCCTAGTGCTTCCCTCTTGATTAATGAATAGTTACATTCAGCCCCACACAATGCTTGCTCAATGGGTTTAATTATTTTCATTCCCTCTACATCTTTCAAAGTAGCACAACACCCATTCCTGTAATGCTGGTATCAGTAACAAAGCAGCACCCCATGTTGGATTGCATAAATGCAAATTGGTAACTCTATGATTGTCTTCATTGATTCATGCTAATTCATCCTCACACTCTTCAGACCACACTAATTCTTTACCCTATTTAAGCAATTCGATGTCAAATTCAAAATTAATTTTGTATAATACCCATCCATGCCAAAAAATGATATTACTTACTTATTCCTTTGTGACTCCTCAAATTCGCAATGACATAAATGAGTTTGTCCTTTGGTTTAATTTCTTTCCTTATCACACGAAGTCCCAAGTACTCAGTCTCTACTCTCGTACATCTACATTTACTAAGTTTCAATGTTAGACCCTTTTCTCTCTGTTTTTCCAAAACGTACTGTAATCTTAAATTATGGATTTTAATGTTCTCTGCAAATACCAGCATGCCATTCTGAAAGTGCTTCTTAATGTACCCAAACAGCTCACACTTTATCCTCTAAAAGACAACAAAGGCTGAAACTAGACAAAAGGGTATTATTAAATTGTGATATGTACCATTAAAAGTTGTGAGATTATTAGAGCTGTCATGCAACTTGAATCTGGTGTTAAGCGGCTGCTAGGTCAGCGTAGTAAACACCATTCTGGAGTGTGACCATCTATTCTATTCATTAGATAACATCAATAAATTGGTTTTGAGAGGTCTAAAATATTTTAAACAAGAAACTCACAATAGATATATTCTTATCAACTGTTTGCAACTTTAGTCTTTACACCCTGAATTCAGTAGCCAGTGGCCTATCAAAGGTGCCATGAGCCATATAGCAAGAAAGGAAAAATGGTCATCTAAATCCCATTTACGGTACAAAATAAAGCCATGATAGTGGGCAGTAGGTTTGCTCAGATACCTGGGCCCTGATGCACCTCCTGCACTATTGATAGCTCACCACTGTCTGCAGATTCCATGACCAGTATTCATTAGTGGGACCCTACTTACAGAATCTATAACAGATGGTAATTGATAGAAATTGTGTTGTTGGTTGAGGGGTGACACCCTACTCAAGCAACAGCCACAATTCTTGACAAGGTGAACCACAAAAACACACTAAATTGACCTGTGCTTAACCCTCTGTGGCTTGGACCAAAAGAAGTCTGGCTTAACTTAAAGGCAATGTGTAAAGTATTAATGCAGCACTTAAACAGTAATAACATGAAAACACAACACAAGAACAATACCCTACTAATTGAAAAAAATGGAGTACATTTTAATAAATTATTTGACACCAAAATGGCAAAAATCCAATCAGTAGAGCAGGAGTTAAATTCTTTTTAAGTGAAAAATATCACTTAAAAGATCAAAGTGCCAATTGCGGACATCTAGTTGCATGGGACCAGGGCAAAGTGCAGGACCACGGACCACTGCCTGCCCTTTTTAATCAAAGGAAAATGGGCTGCATTTGCAAAAAAAAAAGTTGCTTTATTTAAAAAGCAAACACAGACATGGGGGTCTGCTGTCCCCAGCAGGTCACCATCACTGTGCTTGTAGGCCATTCCCAATGGGTCACAAATTGCGACCTGCCTCATGAATATTAATGAGGCAGGTCCCTTGCGACCCATTTGAGAATCGCAAACAGTGTCTCAGACACTGTTGTACATTCCATTTTGCGAGACGCAAATTGAGAGTCGCAAAATGTAGCAATTTGCGACTCACAAAATGGAATAGTCATACATCTGGCTAATAGTCATTCTTTATTATAGGTTCTTCATTAGGCCAACCCAATGCAAGATTAAACACGAGAGTTTATGGTTGCCTTATAGGTCTTTTATTGGGTGCAATATTATTAAAACAGAAGGCCCACAAAGTCCTCAATAAGGGCCATTGTGTTTTTTGTCAGAGATTAAGAATATGGCATGGCCATTGGTAGCTTTTTTAAATGTGGCATAATCCTTGATTTTTATGGGAGGGTGAGAATTACAGACATTTTAATAATACTTAATAATATGTTACATTTTATAGGCATCTACTTCCTTTAAGCACTGTAATAAAACTGGCAACTGGGGTGCATTTTTTTTAAATGGTTACACATGAAAATAAGTATATGTCTTAAAGCCATTTAAAACGTTTGAATAGTCACACAATTTTTATTTTGGTAATGGTACCTATTTGCTTCCGTTTACCAGAACATTTCATTGACTCACTGATGGAAACAATCACTGATCTTTTATAAGTATAGTATGGCAGTACTTGGTATAGTCAATAAATAAGACTTATCCTGGAAAGTGCTTTGCGATTAGGCCCCTGGGAGCAGACGTCCAGTTAAAGACTTCTCACAGGCCTTTCCCAAAGTAATGGAGCAATAAACACTCCTACAGGCGTTTATTGAAAAAATCGCCCTTTTTCATTTTTGCCCATCTCTGGTCCATCAGCAAAAAAAAGCATAAAAGAAGAACTTTCCAAGTAATTCAATCCGAGCAATAAAAGATGTTAAACGTCCTAGAACATTGGCTTACAGCGAGGTAGTAGCTGACGCCTAATGGCGTCAAAGACAAAGTTGTACCAGAGACAACCTCAACATAGAAATATTGATCTATTGCTGCTTTCAAGGATGTACGAGTCTGCAGAGCTCTTGCATGCAACCCTATATTCTAAAGTTTTCAGATACTGTTCTGACACAACAGCACCGGTGCTTTTAAACCTTTCTGTAGGCTGCACCTGCAGTCTTGGTGTTTACAGTTCATGATTGCTCTCAGGAGTCCATCAGCAAACTACGTTGATGTACTTGCTCGCGTTTATCATATTTATATCCCTAACAACTAATGTAGTCTTCACTCTAAAAAACATGTATCAATACTGACAGCATCTGAAAATTGTGCAGATGCATTCCACTAATACTCAATAACAAAAACATAACTATTTAACCAGCATAAATACGTTGATGTATTGTAATGTTTGTTCATACCTGTTCATGCCACTGCAATCCCTAAAAAGTAGTCCAGAGGTGAACACAGCAACTCATAGTGTTTTAAAGGTAATACTGGAAACTATGGGCCAGATTTATCAAGGTGATGCGCAAAACCTAAGTGACATTTATCAAGCCGCGCAAGGCCACCTTGTGTGGCCCTGCATGGCTTGATACATTTAGAGTAACACAAGGCAGTGGAAATCCCTGCCTTGCATTACTCTGCCCCAGGGAGGCATTCCAAGGGTGGAGCGTGGGTGTTCCCACGTATCAACCCATAGATTTTGGCGCATTCCCAGATTTACCATTATTGGTAGACCTGGGAATGAGTCAAAATGCTGCACCTCCCAGGTGAGGCGTAACAAGGAGAATTTTTTTTATTTCTCCTTGTTTTTTTCCTCTTTCTATGGGTGCTGCATTCTGCAGAGGAAAAAGCCTCTCAGGATTGTTTTTTTTGCACAAAAGGAATCTTGCCTACAATGCAGGCACCCTTGCACAATGACGAAAGAGTGGCTGTGCTGGCGCTAGGCAGCCAAAAGCGTGCCAGCCTTAGGAAAGGACAGGAATGCACAGGATAATGTTAAATAAGGTCCATTCCTGTCCTTTCATGCAGCACAACAAGGTGGCTTGCTGCATTGCGCTGCATGAGAAAAATGATAAATCTGGGCCTATGAACTTTCAAAATTATCCAGTGAAATGGTTTTTAAGTAAAAAAGTGAGTTCGTATTTTGACAAATACCTGGACATACCTTCAGCACTAACTACAAGTTGCACAGTACTTTGGCAATTTAACCACACAGTAATATCACATGAGAGTTTACCATTTCTGTTTGATGAAACTGACTCAGTACTGTGCAATTACAAGTAAATTGCACAGTACTTGGTAAATGTCTGTGTGGGGCTGTTTTTTTCTGGCTATAAAACCACATGGAATACCTTATTCCTTCGGGTTTTACCACATACGTTTACCACCCGCTGTAAGTAGGTGGTACATTTATCCCGGGCCATGAGAGGTATGTGGGTCCAGTGAGGGGGATGAAGCTATAGATGAGGGAAGGAGAAGATTTTTTTTCTTTTAGCCGAGTCAAGCATTGCATGCTTCTCCCATTAGAAAAAAACCAAGCATATGTTAATTTCATTCTGCCTGCCTTTCAATCATCAGGCTGTAGGAGCACACATCTGGTGTAAAATGCACCTTATAAGAGATGTGTGACATAAAATGGCGACAGGAAAGATAATTTTAAAAAATCACTCTGAAGCTGAATGTCTGAGGTATAGCAATAGCTCTTTACACATTAAGGACTTTCGATATCTAGTTATTAATTTTTTGCATTTGCAACCAGGCTCACATAGTAGCAGTTTTTGGGTCTCATATTTGACTGTACTGCTGTATGATCTATACTGGAAAGATAAAAATGATATTTAATTATGAATTTGGTAATATTCCTTAATGTTGTACATCTCAAACATCTGTGCCCGGTTCCCAGGTTCAGTCCATAATCCCTTCATAGTGCAGACCAGCACCATATCCCAACCGATGTCACAACTCCTACCGGAGAGGGCCTGGCTTGCTAGTAAGTTTAATCTGTCCTAATTGGGAATGTCAGGTACTATAATCCAAAAGTGTGTGACTTATTGTTGCACTTCTATCTGTCTTCCATCTAGGAGACTCAGCGTATTCCAACCGTCCATGGTTTTTGGCATCTCTGAGGAATCCAACTGCGCCAGGATAAGACTGCTTCAATGAGGCTCATGGAAGAACACAGCGGCCAGTGGAGTGGGCTTTTGGGCTCCTGAAGGCCAGAATCAGATGTCTGGACAAGACTGGGGGAGCCCTCCTCTACTCACCGGGATGGTGTGTCATATCACGGTGGCCTGCTGCATGCTCCACAAATTGCCATGCAACGGAAGCATCCCTTAAAACGCAGAGGATGAAGACATGATGACCCATCGGGTGAGGATCCTAAAATGCCAAATGATGATAATAGTGGTGAAGAGGGAGGAACTGACTTGAGTCAAGATCTCATAGATAACTTCTTCTAATGAGCGTAAGTATGTTGTGAGATGTCATGACTGACTATTAAAGCAATTCTTGTTGTGATCATGTGAGATGGATGTTTATGGGAAATACTAGGAAGATAAAGCTCTGACAAAATCTGGTGAAAGATGTTTGTTGAGGATGGTTATGACACATGCTCACTTTTGTTAGTATTGCTTTGTTTAGCTTAGAATTTAGTCATGGAATGTGTTCTCTAGAAGTTGACTATGTGAATCATGTCTATGTATGGTTTAATTACTAATCCCGTTGTTTTGGTCTGTTTTAGGTACCTTGACCATGCATCTTCATTTGAACTTTCAGAGTTGTGACATTAGCAGGTACATGAAGCTGTTTGGACACATGAAGTGGACATGGATTGTCTCTGGGAATGTATGACACAGACAGCTTGCACAGCGATAGGATGGAAGTTAAGAGGGTTCCATTGGACTTATTCCTTGTGGTGTGGTGGTTCTACTGCAAAATGTGTGCCATCATGTGCTCCAACACAATGTTGTGTTGGGCCCAATCATGCTATTCTGCCTTCACATTGGCCAAATCGCCATTGTGTCTGAATTGTATGTAGCTATTGATGTGTCTCCTCATAGTAGGACAAAGTGCTTGTGGCACATCCCTGAAATTCTTTGTGACAATCCACCGGACGCAGCAACACTGGATTTGAATGATCCTGTGATCAGAAACTGTTGTACCTCCATGTGTCTGTTCATTGGTGTACATGATGTGGGATTTCTTTTGTGAGGTAGGCGATATGGCTCCAGCTGATGATATAGACCTATTTTTATGTTGCCCATTCTATAGGAAATTGTCTGATGTGTCCTCTCCTTCCATGTTGCTGAGGTCTGCACCTGAAAATGTGATCACTGACACAGAATATTTGAGTCATGTATGATTTGCTATGTTTCTGACATTATGTCAGCCTATGAATAGAACAATGGAATAAAGATGTTATAAGATGAGACACTTGTATGTATGTGTTGGTGTGACATGGTTGTGATCCTGAGTTAAACATTGTTTACATTCAACATATCCATGCTTATGCAAGTAGCTAGTTTTGGCATTGTAAAGTTCACATGGGAGTATATATACACTGCTAGATGTGAGATATACTACAGGAGGCAATGTGTCTGTGACTAGTGTATTTATTGCAGTGAACAAGGAGAACATAAGCAATATGCAAAACCAAACAGGAAAAACCAAAACAAAGAAGTCAGTCATGGTGAAGGAAGCCATAGTTGTAGATTGTGTTTGTCACCCCAGAATCCAGGACTGGGGGTACAAGATGTGCTAGGTACACAGATTGGGGGGCAGGGGTTGGCTGAGATGTTGCAGCTGGGGATGGAAGTATTGTGTGCACAGTGAGACCCACTCTTGACATGTGCCTAGACTGACCAGATGTGCCAGGAAGGTCATCCATGCCCACATCTCCAGGAGTGTTGACCTCACTGAGGGCTTCATCCGGGGGTAGAGTGGGAGTCTGTTCGGAGGCCAAGCTCTGGTCAGGTGCTGTGCCAGATTGACCTGTTGAGAAATAGAGAACATTGGTATTGGTGGAAGTGTGGTATCTACATCCACATCGTTTGTGTCACAGTAAGTAGAGCCCTAGGAATAAACAAAATAGGTAGAGATTGCTATTGTGATCTATTTCTGTGGTATTGAACTTGCTTACAAGACATGTGGAGACATTCAATACATGTAGTAGAATTGAGCAGCTCATTAGATGTGTTGATATAATGCATTTTGGATTAAGGATTAAACGTGAGATGAAAGAACAAAATATCCTGGGATGGCGGACGCACACTGAAGGCGCTCCGCATCCTTTTCCCCTACTTATCCTGGTCATCCTGCCATCCAACGGGCCTAAATCGACATCACCCACACGGATGTTGTACGCTTGAACTCACTGCACCCTTTGCTGTGCTCCCCGGGATCGCGCTGTGTATGGTGCTGGTGTCTCTGGAAACGCGGCCTGCTGCCTTGCGGGGGTCTGGCTCTGGCCTACCTGCTCGTGACCTCGCAGTCCTTGCCGAGCTCTGGTTCCTGTTCTGCTGCCCCCACACTGGCCGGATCCCCGCGTAGCCGGTGGCCTTGATGCAGAGTCGGATCTTCGCCTTGGGGGCTGGCCGTCACAACCGCTGGGCCCTGCATGTTGCTGTATCCTTGGGCTCCCCTCTGTGAGGCCTCCCGCTCTACTGCCTCCGCACTGGCCTGGTGCCCGCGCCCGCAGCTGGTGGCCTTGATATAGTGACAGATCTCTGCCTCGGGGGCTGGCTGACACTACTACTGGGCCCTGCATGTTGCTGCATACTTGGACTCTCCTTCGTGAGGCCTCCAGCTCGCCTGCGACCGGAGTGGTGCTGGTTGCCGCGGCTGCACTTCGTGAGTTCCGGCTGGCGTGGCGCTGGGCTGGCTGGAGGCGGAGCTACCCCGGAGCTGCTGTGTGCTGATGTGGCGGTGCGGGCCAGGCCTGTGATGGTGGTGGAGGTGCCTTGGGCCTGGGACTGACCTGTGGTGCAGCGATTCCACTCCAGCTGACGTGACTCATGAATTGAGCAGTACCGGTGCAGATGGCTAGCTTGTCCTGCATCGCTGACTGAACAAACACGAACTGGTAAAGTAATACAAATGGATACGCCCCGGGGAAGCTATTGTTGCATCGCCAGAAAGCTCATTCACTTCTTGAAGTGCTGCCACTAAACACAATAAATACTTCTATACAGAGAGTCTCCTGGCCACTGTCGTTTAGACAGTTGCAATTAGATAAGGTTTCCTTTTGCCCCAGTCCTGATGAGGCCCAAAGTATATGGGCAGAAACGCGTCGACTCCACACATTGGAGAAGCCCAGCAAAAATCTAAGTGAATTGAAAAGAATTTAGTACACAGCTCTATTCAGATAGAGGGTTCATTTAAAAAGTTCCCCTCGGTTGTGTATTTTCTAGGGCTAGCTCTCCTTTTCGTATGGATTGCTATAACTAATCATTGTTCGGAATTTTTTACTGCATCCGTCATATCAAATAAGGGGAATAAGGAATGATGTTTTTGTTTAGATACATGTATTGTTTATGTTGTTGTCTTTTGTATATATAATTTGTGTATATAATTGTATTGTTTAACTCAAATAAAGTATATATACATAAAAATACTCATTTTGGACTACTCTTGAGAATTGGTTCTTTTAGTTGTAAAAAAGTAAATGGACATTAATTTAAGTCCTTGAGAGGGATTAATATAATTCTTCCTCCTGAAGTTATTTCCATTTGATTTATTCCGCTGCATCACTTTTATTTTCCTATTGCTGTGAATCCTGCTGGCGGGCTCATCGAACGACGCAGAGAAGGCTCTGGTGAGTGCTTCCGATCTGGCTCTGAACTGCCGCCTGGTGTCTGGGGCTTGTGGAGGGCTGTGGACCGCATCTTGCTGGGACTGAGGCGGGGGCCCTTTGTTGCCTTGTGGGAGTGACGTGTTGTGGCCCCCCTCTTCTTTTCACCCCCCGCTTTTGACCTTTGATCTGGAGCTACCGTCAGTGGATTGTTCTGATGAACACGAGGCGTGCTCAGACCGGGGTGGCCCCAGCAGTCAGTGGAGTGGGCCTGCTGGAACCGGTGCTAGTGTAATACATGTGCCCTGCATTTGTACTCCTCTGGACATAGGTGGGATGCTATGATTATAACTGAGCCTCATTATCACATCCCTAGCTATTTTTCTCTCTGTCAGTGAAGTCGTGGTACATATCTGGCTAGGGGAGTATTGAGGAGAGACGCTGGGACACCTGACCAGGCTGGTGATATTATTGGCCTCTACTGGCTGCAGTTAGGTTGCTGGACTGTTGAAGGTGTGCCTTCCATATAAAGTAGCCTTGTGGAGTACCCCGGTGGCATTTGTCCGGTGCGGGGGGAAGAACACAGAGGTCCTTCAAGCTTTGGGCCCCCTACACGACGCATTGCAAAGGGGACGGCGGCATTCGAACCTCCTGCAATTTATTGTTGAACAGCACCGGGGTCAGTTCGGGCCAAGGCTGTCCAGCCCTCCTCTACTGTGACCGTGTTTTCTCCTGTCGTTGGACTGACCAGTCGACACCACATAACGTGGATTGAGCACGTTGGGACAGAGGTCGGCGCTGGTTGGTGCCCCCTGGAAGCCCTTCCCTTCCTCGTGTCGGTACATTGCAAATCTATTGTGCCACCTGACTCCAATGCGCAGCTCTCAGCAGCTGGCCATGGGCCACCTTAGCTCGACTTCTACCCAAGGTGGTCCCGCTCAGGGTGCGGCCGGAGAAACACCGGGGAGTGCGAGAAATTCTGCCATGCCTAGCCAAGTGGACCTCTCGGCTAAACTGGACTCAGTACTATCTGCTGTGGAGCGGATTGGCACAGCGTTGGATCAAACTCAGACCTCTCTTGAAGGCAGAATAGACAATGTCACCTCTGATTTCATGCTCCTCCATGCCGATCATCAGAAATTGTCCGAGTGGGTGCATGGAGCGGAAGCTGCACTGGCAGAACTACAACCCAAAACTCGCAATCACACCGTGACACTACAGGATCTGCTGGCCCGGGTCTGCACCCTCGAAGAAAAGCTGGAAGATGCAGAAGCTCGCTCGCGCAGCAACAATGTGTGGGTGATTGGCCACCTGGAGGGGTCTCAGGGTTGCGATGTGGTTGGGTATGCTGAGTCCTGGCTTAAGGAACTGCTCCCTCCTGGGACATTCTCCCCTCAATATGTTGTGGAGCGGGCGCACAGGGTCCCTGCCCATAAACCTCCTCCTGGAGCTCGCTCTCGCCCTTTCCTAATTCGTCTGTTGAATTTTCGTGACCGCGACGCGATATTGAGAGAAATCGGGCGCCACCCAGGGCCCAAGGTACAGAACGTCTCGGTCTCCTTCTTCCCAGACTATACTGCACAAGTGCAGAGGAAATGTGCTAACTTTGGTGCAGTGAAACAACAACTGAGAGCCAAGGACATACGCTACTCTCTTCTATTCCCAGCCCGCCTCTGGGTGATTCTCAGTGGCACAACTCGGTTCTTCGACTCTCCATCTGATGCTTGGGACTGGCTTTGAAGAAAATAACTTGGCAACGGTCCCCAGGCCACGAGAAGATGCTGCTTCACAGAGGCGATACAGGGGAAGACTTCAGAGGGGTAGGGGCGGTGGGTCGCAACGTCGTATCTCCCCTGTCAGTGCCCCAGACCCTGAGCAGATTCTATCAGAACGTCAAGATGCCTTGCACATTGCTTCATCCCTCCAATCCACCGGATGGACACCTGGGTCCATTCCATCACCCTCCAGCTCTGGGGGAGACACTGACTCTCTACAGGCATGGTCTGCTGATCCTGACGCTCCGCACCCTCCAGTGGTCACACCTCAGACATTGGACAATATTGTCTAGTATAGTAGTCAATCTCACTGGTCTCCATAGTATGTATCTGTAGCCTCGGAGTGACCTGTCACCGATCCTCACGCCCACAATCCAGCACACTTAACCGCACAATCGCTTCACAATCCACGTCTTTAGGAATGCCCTTGGAAACCAGTTCTTAGCGCTACGTAATCAGGGGATGAGTCGTTAACAGCCACATCCCTCTCACTGAAACCCCTTTGCTGTCTAATACTGACTTCACGTTAATCGCCATGGTTAGGCGTATAAGTTTGGGTCAATCCCCGTTTGGGGTTCGCTCTTTTGCAGTTCTTACATCTAGATTTAATATTATTAATTTTCTCCCTATATATGTTGCCCTACACAGTGACCTGCGGCTGTTTCTGCTACGTCAACACACACCTGCTGCTGCGCTGTCCAGGTTCTCTAAGCATAAACCACACACATGGCGGATATCAAAATCATTTCCTGGAACGTTAGAGGCATTCACACCCCAGTGCGTAGGTATGCCATATACACTTATTTGTGGCCTAGATCCGCGGGGATTGCACTCCTACAGGAGATGCACTTGACCAATTTAGAAGCAGGCAGACTCCGGCACCGCTGGTGCGGTCATGTATATAATACTAACTACTCATCACAGGCCAGGGGCGCCCTGATATGGGTGAAGGTGGGGACCCTGTGGGAGGAGGAGGAGGTTGTTGTTGACCCGGCGGGGCGCTATGTACGTGTCAGGGGCAGGCTCAATGGTCAAGTCCTCCTATTGGGTTCCATATATGCTCCTAATTCCGACCAGAACGCGTACCTTGGTAGCCTCTCCACCAAGCTATCTCGATGGGGGGATGTCCCTTGGTTGCTAGGTGGGGACTTCAACTCGGTCCTCGATGTCTCACTTGACCACTCTCCCCCCCCCTTAATCGCACCAATGCCTCCTCTAATGCGCAAGCCTTACAAGCCTGGCTAGGACACTGTTCCCTTATAGATGTATGGCGGGCACGACATCCCAACTTGAGAATATACTCCTTCTACTCCCCAGTCCATGACCTCCATGTGCGCCTTAACCGCATCCTGGCAACACCGGCCCTACTCCCCCTTATTGGTAATACTGGCTACCTAGGCTGTACACATTCGGACCATAACCCCCAGATCATGTCACTTAGCTGGAAGGCTAGTTCCCCTTCGTCTCCTACCTGGCGGTTGCAGACAGCAGCACTAGAAGACCAGTTCTTCCGCTGCTCCTTGGAAACCGCAGTTGTCGGCTATTTTGCACAGAACGTAGACTCTACAGGGTCCCCCCTGGTGGAATGGGAGGCCTTTAAAGCTACTGCAAGAGGTCACTGCCTGGGCCTAACCTGGAGCATCCGCAAACAATTGAATACTTCGCTTGCCTCCCTTGAGCGGAAACTCCTTCATTGGGAAACGCTCTCAGTCACTCACCCGAAGGTACGTGGTCGGCTTGAGGCCCTGAAAGCAGACTGGCTAGCTCTACTGGAAGAGTTGCGCTGTCACAATTACCTAGCTCACTCTAAACGCACCCATGTGACGTCAGACAGGGCAGGCAAACTCCTTGCGTACCTGATTAGACAGGAACACACACATCATCCCATACAGGCAATAAAAGATGAGCTTAGTCAGTTGAGATATACCCAGAGGGACATACATGAGGCCATGACCAGACACTACACCATATTATATACATCTAACGCACATGGCGACACTCAACAGATAAATTCCTTCCTTGATTCTGTACAACTATCTTCTCTATCAGTTGCCCAACTCCTAGAGCTGGACTCCCCCTTATCTGTAGAGGAGATTAGGGAGGTGCTAACGTCTCTTGCATCAGGGAATTCCCCGGGCCCTGATGGGTTCCCCACGGAGTTTTTCAAGTCCTACACAGAGACACTGGTGCCCCGTTTATATGCACTCTTCATAGCAGCGCTTGACTGCGCAGCTCTTCCTCCCTCTCTTTGCATGGCGAATGTGGTTTCCCTGTTGAAGCCAGGCAGGGATCCCACAGCCCTAGGATACTACAGACCACTAGCGATTCTTAATACCGACTTTAAAGTTCTTGCAAAAGCCCTCCCCAATCGACTTGCTCCTCATGTGCCCTCCCTGGTACACTCAGACCAAAATGGTTTTGTTACTGCCCGGAACACCGCACTTAATCTCCGCTGCTACTTTAGAGTAGCAGAGTATGCCCCCCTTAACTGGCCCCGCTCAGGATGCCTTGTGCTAGACCTCGAGAGGGTGTTCGATTCCCTGGAATGGGACTATCTCTTTGTTGTGTTGCCAAGGTTTGGCATTGGCCCCTAATTCCTCAGCTTGGTTCAGCTGTTATATAGGCATCCAAAGAACCGAGTCAAGACAGGACCCTATCTATCAAACGCTGTCCGAGTGGGTCAGGGGACCCGTCAGGGCTGTCCACTCTCCCCACTCCTCTTCTCCCTGACTGTGGAGCCCCTAGTGGTGTTTATATGTGCCAGGGTAGATATGGGCATCCCGTTAGGTGACGACACACACACAATCTCGTTATATGCCGATGACCTCTTATTGTATGCCAGGGATCTTCATGACATCCCCTACACACTGAACACAGCTCTGTCTCAATTTGCCATGGTTTCAGGCCTCAGGGTTAATGCAGCAAAATCCACTATCTTCCTGTTCACACTGTCCACTCCAAACCCGGGGTACTCATTGGGGGGGTTCCGGTGTCTTGGTGCACAGGTACCTTCCGTTATTTGGGTGTCCACATATATCGCACCAAAACCGACCTATTCAACGGCAACGTCACTAGAGTCACCTCCTCGATCTACTCGCAGATGACGTTCTGGAGGTTTTTCCCTCCGTCTATCTCAGGCAGAGTGGCTCTGGTGAAGATGGTGATTCTTCCATGTCTGCTTTACTATTTCGCCACCCTGCCAATTTACATCCCCCCTCCTATTTCAGCAAATTAGAAATTAAGGTTAGGGATTTCATCTGGGGCATGTCTAGACACAGAGTATCCATCAGGAAGCTGTATCTGCCAGCGGGACAGGGCGGATTAGCAGTGACTAATCTTGAACATTACTACTTAGCGGCCCAGTTACAATGGGTTGCCAGATGGTTGGCCTCGCGGCACTTACCAGACACCGCCTCGCGCTGCGCCCTCCCCTGACGCTTCATGCTTTTCTTCGTATGTTCCACCCCTGCGCTAAGCCCAGTAGAGTAGATTCCTTGTTGCTCTCCATAGCATATAAGTGCTACCGTAGAAGCTTGTATATCACCAGCACTACCATACCATATGGCCCTGCAATTCCGCTGCTAGGGTCACCGAAAGGTGGTTCATCCATCACAGCGGCGGAGTTACGCGGTTGGGAAGCGGCGGACATTCATGACACAGGCGACCTATTCAGAGACGGAGCCCTGATCCCCTATACAGATTTAATCTCAGAAGATGGTCTACCCCCAGGACCCTTTCTACTACACCGTGCACTCATAGCCTCGCTTTCATCGAAGTGGGGAAATCTGACAGAGGAGCCTCCCACATATCACCTGTTGCAATATTTTCACATAATGGGCACAGGAGGGTACTTGATACGCTGGTTCGCCTCCTCCCTTCGTCAACACACAGCGTGTCCACTGACCTCCCTGAGACATCACTGGGAAGAGGACACAGGATGGGCTCTGTCCGAGAAGGAATGGGTGACAATACTAGAAAGCCCGACACATATCCCTCGCAACCAGCGCTTCAGACAGATACAATATTTTATTCTCCACCGCGCCTATCTCTCTCCTGCACTGATAAATAAGTTTTTCCACTGAGATGATTCTGAATGCCCCAGATGGCACTCGCCCAATGCGGACCTCCTACATATGTTTTGGCATTGCCCTGCCCTGGGGGAGGACTGGATGGGCGTAGCAACCACTCTGTCCCACTGCACTAAACGTGAATTTCACTTTCAGTGGGAGGTATACATCTTGCATCTCTTCACGAGGAGCAAGAAACACAAGGCTGTCACAAGATTTTTAAATCTAGGCCTAATCACGGTGAAAAGCCTGATTACTAAAAGTTGGAAGAACCCCACACCACCCCACATAATAGCCTGGCGCCGCTCGTTGCTCAACTGGGCCAGGGCAGAGGGCATGTCTTTGCAGAGGGAGGATCTGCTGGGGATTCGTAGGGTCCCCCTAGCTGGCGGTTGGGGGGCTATAGTGGAAGAATTACAAAAACTGGCAGCGCACACTGAAGATACGCAGGAAGGGGCAGTGATCTCAGTAACTCCTAATTGACAATGCATTACCACTAATGGATCGCTACAAGTGAGATAGCGTATTGAAACCTCATCCGTCCTGGCATTTCATAGTATCCACAAGCAGGTACTTATCTGTAGTCACTTTTCTGGGCCTTAGGTCATGGGCAATCTCCCTATCCTTCATTCATGTTATTTTGTCCTCATTTTGTTGTACCCTCCTCCCACTGTTCATTGTTACTTCAAATAGCACATATTAATAGTCACATCCATAACTCATCAGTACCACTACCATCTACTCGTTTACCTTTGTGGTCCTATCTGGTCTTATTCATGTGATGTCATATTGGCCTCATTCTGCTTCCGCCATAATGGCTATTGACAATGCTTCTGTTAGGCTAATACAAACCAGCCAGTCATTGGTACTGATCTTTTGATTGTTGTAATGTAATGTATGGAAATATAAATGCTAATACAAAGATTTAAACAAAAAAAGAATTAAACGTGACATCTCCCAAACATTTAAGCCAACACAGTGTAGAAGTAACATGTGTATTTGACCATTACTAGGCCTAGTTGTGTACAATGCAGGTGAACTCACAACTTAGTTTTATATTTACCATTAGTCATTATGTGAGCAGTGCAGAGTCAGTGGGTCACCTGCCACTTCTAATCAGCTGACTTACCTTCATACCTTACCTATATTTGAGGTACACACTTGGTATGGTGTCACTCATGCCATCGATAGTTTTCAGTTGAGGAGACCAGGACAACATCAAGCTAAGTAGGCAGACATGTCTCTGAGTAGAGCATTGCATGTAGATTGCTCAGTCCATGAGAAGTGGAAAACCGTTGTAGCATGACTGAGAAGTGAGTATGAGAAAACAGCATGATTGCATCTTGTTTAGAGTTACAGAAACAAGGCCTCATAGTAGTTGTAGTCATTTCAAGCTCTACTTCCCCACACATGACAGTGGGTAATTCCATGAGCAGTGGGAAACAGTTGCAACATGGCTGACAAGTGAGAATGGGCAAGTAACACTAAGGATTCTGGTTTTCTCTTACAAAAATAAGGCCTCATGGTAGTTGTAGTCATTTCTATCTCTGCTTCCCCACACTACACAAATGGGCAGCTCCATGAGCGGAGAACATCAGATGTAACATGTCTGGCAAGTGAGTATGGGCAAGCAGCTCTTTTGCATCTTGTTTAGAGTTACAGAAACAGAGACTCATAGTAGTTGTAGTCATTTCATTCTCTACTTCCGCACACTATACAATTGAGTAACTCCATGAGAGGTGAACATCAGTTGTAACATGACTGACAAGTGGGTATGGGTGAACAGCACTATTGCATCTTGTTAAGACTTACAGAAACAGGGCCTCATGGTAGTTGTAGTCATTTCTATCTCTACTTCCCAACACATGACAAATAGTTAGCGTAACATACCTGTTGCCAAAATGCAGCTGGGCTGGACCACACATTTACATATTGACATATATCATGGGTCCTGGGATGATAATTTAGTAGTAATACACTTACAGACAGCATTGCATCATGTGGCATATAATTGAGATTAATACATGTAATCTCATATGCAACAATACACATTGAAACTGACAATCAAACATCTCTGATACTTTGAGTACTACATGTCAGGAAAGTAGATAGAGAATACATTAGCGAAAGCGGTGATGAAAGCATACATGACACTGAAGAGTTGTGAGAGTTAGTGAGGTGTAACATACCAGACTCTACTCCCCCAGCTATTCATGTCAAGCCCTCAGAATGCAGGATGGCGTAGACCTTCTCCTCCCAGGGAAAGAGTTGTAGTGGACCACTGATAGTCTTTTGGGCCTCCAGGTGATACTTAAAGGCCAGGGAATATTCATTTGCCCTAAGGTTGTGCCACCTCTTCCTAATTTACTGCTGTGTGTGCAGGGTGGTACCTACAGCATTCACGTTGTCGACTATCCTGGTCCTCATTTCCATTTTCCTACAGAGAGGTATGTGTTGGACCTGGGCTCCAAACAATTGTGGCTCTACTCTTCTGATTTCATCCACCATGACTGAAAACTAAGTCTCTGAAAAAAGTGGATTTTCTACACATAAGATAACCAGAAATTAAAGTGGGTGACAATGACTAACACACTCACCAGCCTTGTTGTTTGCCCTCTGTTAGGGGGCTGAGAGGAGAGAAGACTAGCACGAGGAACCAGGGAGCTGGGAGTAGACTACATCCCCCAGCATCCCTTGCGGCACCCCCGGGAAACCCAGCACGCAACCGCCCAATCCAACACCACCCACAGCGCCAGGAGGCGCCTTTAAAACCTGCTAGCGGCTCCCACAAGGGCAGGCCCGTCTGCGCCCGTCAGCGACCGACAGAGGCCGGGTTGGGCCACTCCCCTAACCTGTCAAACAGGATCTACAGAACCTCGGTAAGAGCGATTATATAAATTGATTACGCACAGAGGATCCCTTTTGCCTAAACTATGGGAAAGCGTAAACTTGCTACTGTCCCTCCCGGCAGTAAAAACAAAAATGCCAGGCTGAGTGTACCCATAACGAACTACTTAAATACTGCCATGGGTTTAATAAATAATGAGATTGTCAACGTCGAGGAATGCTTAGCTGCCACTAAACCAGCTCTGACTGCAGTAACGGAAGGGTCTGTATTGAGTGAAGGGATATTAGACCCTGAAACAAATCCCTAAAAGGATTTAATGGCTGTAATACATAACACTAGTATATTACCCAGTATAGCGCTATGTGTATCTACAATACCACTCGAAATAACGGTTCTAACAGAGGGTACAGATCTAGCCTCTACCTCGGTAAATAAAGGAAAACAGCCACTGAAGGCTAAAGTAAAAGTTCCCCGCAAACAACAACAACAACAATTATTACCCACAAGACAGAGTAATGGCTCGGGGGATACCTTGTGCTCTGAATACCACCCATTATTAAAAAAACTACACAGGAAAATTGATACTATCGAAAGGAACTTGATGTTAGAAATAACAAAAATTAAAAATTATGTGGCCCAGATTTCAAAATGAATTACAGAGTCGACACTATCAGAAAATTGCCCCAGTACAACTGTCCTAAATGCTAAAATTGCCGGAAATACATCTGGACATACTGAAAGGTCTCTTCCAAATGACACTCCAACAGGTACTACAGAAATACAAACATTGGGTGGCAGGGATAACGTGATGGAATCCATGCCCCCAAGAACTAGACATCATGTGTTGCAACCTGTGTTGTTAAATACAAGTAACATGAAAAATCCAACAAAAATATGGATAGAATGCATTCTACCTCCCAACCTCAAAGGAATTATCAGAGAGTCCTCCACTTACCACCTGAGGCAACACCTTACACTATTGTGCTTAAAAATGTGCCAGAACTAACGGAGGGGACCAGAGAGGATTGGGAAGACTTGAAAAACAAGGCAGTGTACTGGTTTGCAAAAAACTGTTACTATAATTCAAATATTTTGGCGCAGAACATTAATATGGTTGAAAGAGTATCCTGGGTGGGTGAACAGCCAAAAGAAGGCATTTAGTAGTAGGAAAGTTAGGATTTTGTCTTAAGTTTGACTTAAGACAAACTTAAGACAGACTTAAGACAGACTTAAGACAGACTTAAGACAAACTTAAGACAGACTTAAGACAGACTTAAGACAGACTTAAGACAAACTTAAGACAAACTTAAGACAAACTTAAGACAAAATCCTAACTTTACTAGTACTAAATGCCTTCTGTGAATACCAAAAGTAGTAAGTTCAGGATTTTGTCTCAGATTAGTTCTGTGAATCGGGCCCAAGGTATGGAATATAGAGCAAGGAGGGCACAAAATTTACTCAGGAGATTACTAAAGACTGTTTGACACTAGAACACGGGAAAAAGATCCCATGGTTGATATATATTAAGAAACTTTTAAATGAATGTATTGAAAATGATGTTTTTAATAATCCCCCCCAAATACTTGAGTATAATAAAAAGGACCTGAAAACAGCCATTATGAAATCACGAAGTTGGTCAAGGGAAATCGAGGCAAAAACAAAACAGACGACCAAGGCATATAGTGATAGGACCTTAGGGACAGGGATTCAATACTATTTAACTCAGGTAACAAACATAAGATGCAGATTTTACCTTACGAGACGAAGAATGGAGATAGTCCATTTTTTAATAGCTTTCCCTTCGATGGGGAAATGGAAATGAAATCTTCCAAAGTGCCCCTGCGATGGAAAGTCAGATCAGACAACCTTGCATTTTATTCTATTCTGTGGTTTTTATAGAGACTTAAGAAAGAGTATTTTACGCCCGTTGTTTTTAAAGGAAAGAATTTTTACATACAAAATCGCCTTTGAATATATTTGTAACCTAGCAAATAATAGAGCCTGTAATGCAGTGGTGGTCTACATCCAGAAGGCAATTACAATAAGAAAAAATAATTCACATCTCGAGGCTCTGATATATGAAGAAGATAGGCCCCTATAATAAAAACTGACGGGTAGGACGCAAGTATTGTTCCCCATTACATACTTTGTACATGGTACATTAGATAGAATGTTTTTGATGGTTCCGATGCTGGAACCTTAAATGCACATTGTTTTCCTTTATTGTGATAAAAGGGGTAAATGCCGTTGTCCTGCATATTGTAAATTTATGATTTGTCCTTAATTGTATATTAGACATAACACTTTTTAAAGGTAATGAAAATTAATGGATGTGTTGTTGGAACCTTAAATGCACTTTACTGTTTTCTTCCTATTGTGACAAAAGGGGAAAGTACCTTGTCTTGCACAACGCAAATTAAGGTTTTTGATTTTGACTGTATATTCTGTACAAAGCACTTTATGTGAAATGAAATTAATGGATGTGCTGTTGGAATTTAAATGCACTTTATTGTATTTTCTCACGATGAAATGAAAAAAAAATGTCTTTCTTGTTTTAGGATGCTTTTATGGTTGTATCTTTTTAACTAACTGAATAAAGCTTGTTTGATTTGATTTGATTTGACTAACAAAATACATCAAGGGATATTCGTGAAAATTTTAAAAAAGTGTGTGAAGGTGCTAAATGGGATAGTGGAAAAAAAACAGGAAAGCCTTATGTGCCAACATTTGCTGCCTTGTCTTGCAGTGTTGCAGTGTAGAAGTAAAGGATCATGGTCTGGGATGGGGTGTGTTTTGCAGTGTGATTTGCAGGTGGGTCCACTTGGCCAATGGCCTTCAGCTGTGTAGTTTTTTTTAATCCATCCAATGGGCACTGTTGTGGTGCTTTGCTGTGTGCGTAGTGCAGCAGTCTACCGTTGGAGGGGAACCGCTGCTGGGGGACCACCAGTACAACTGTGTTTTCGTAATCAGCTCACTTGGAAACCGCAGCCCTGACAACGTCGGAGTACGCATCGCCAACATTGCAGACTTACAAGGCACAGGCAGGAAACAAGCCATTGATGCGGTTGGCGATTCGGGCTACATGCATCGTAATACTGTGGGTGGAAGACCGCCGGTGCAGTGGTCTTCCAGGGGCCGTCGCCACAGTGGTACAGCGGTCAGACCATCAAACTGGTAATCAGGCCCATAATTATAAAAAATTTGAATCATTATTTTCAATTACAACTAATAATATTTATTTAAATTATCACACTATGGGGTCCATTAGGATGTCGGGCGGTGGCACCACCGCGGTGCTGGCGGTGCGGAAAAATGCATTTTACCGCCCGCGAGCAGCGGTACTCACGTCCGCCATATTAGCATGGCCAAACATAGACCATTTCCCGTCCACCGCCGTGCGACGCGAACCGCCATCAAAGTGCGCCCGGAAGCGCGGCGGTGGGAGCCAATGGAGACACACCACCGTGCAGAATGACGTCCGCTCCGGTCCACAATTTAGGATGCTCCAAACAACCAGTCGCACCGCAGCGGAGAAACCGCCCAATCCTAGACGGTGGAACCTCGACAGCGGAGCGCGAAACCAGAGACCCGGTCAACAGTGCCCGGACACGACCGCCATGGACCCAGCACTCCACGTTTTCCCGGTGCTGTACCTGATACATCACAAGCAAATCATGGACCGTCGCGGACGCCGCCGCAGGTACGCAACAACACAACCCCACACACAACCACAAACCACAAACCATGGACTGGCACAGGGTCCCTAACCACATCAGATACGCTGGTGGGGATAGGAACTCATCCCCAAGTGCACACACACATGACCCACTTGCCACCAATACACCCCTCCGCATCCAGGTCACACATCAACCGCGATCGTGCAGCAATGTCACAGCCACGTCACCGCAGCGGTGAAGACAAGGGAATACATGCGCACAATGCAGAAGGCTGGGCCAGCGCCAGGCATGGGCAGGGCACAAAGACCACAGGGCCACAACTCCACCCTCACACACTAGCCCCCCACTGAAGGGACATGCCATGTGCCCCCCCGTGCACCCACATGCTCAACAACAAGCCAGGTGACACCACACCCTGCACCACACACAACACAAATAGGGACACAGCCACAGCAGGAGTGGCTGCACAGGAACACATAGCACAGAAGCACAGGGCCAGGGCTACACACACACACCACACCAATGGCAAGTAAGCTCAGTACAAGCATCAAATGGACACACACACATACAAGGAACAAACATCTCACTGGACACACAGCCTGCCAAGTCACACACACATACCCCAGACTGACACACATACACTTACACAGACCACATGCCACCAGCAATGGAGCACACAAAACAGGAAAGCCAAAGTGAGGTGCACACAAATGGAAGGCCAAGGAGACAACCACCAAGCATGTGTACAGCACATGCAAGACAAGGAACATAGAATAACACCCCAGCCCATCTAATCACACATGGCTTGCATAGTGATTGAAGTCAAACCACAGACAGCACAGTGCAACAACCCAGGGAGACAGCAAGGCAACACATGTATAGGCACAAGGATGAAAGGAAGGCCCTGAAGTCAAACTGTGAACAGCCACACATATGTATACAAATACTTCACAGGAATACTCCAGCAGCACAACACACAGGGCCCATTGACACACTCCATGACTGTCAAACACTAGTAGGAATCCACACACATACCCCCCTCACATCTGCAGCACACAACACCAGTGTCAAACAAACAGAAGGGTGGCAATAATGTCCAGGCAATACACAGACAAACAATCACACTCCCTGGGGGTAGCCACAAACATCGTATCCACACAGGGATGCCAGAACCAATGTCTGCACAAAAACAACAGACAAACACATAACCCAACAGAACCACACACAGAACCACAAGAACAGACATGCCCTGTGCAGCAAAAATGTAGAAAGGCAATGGGAGCACAGACACAACAGGAGTGCACAACCCCATCAGTCAGGAACAATGCACAGACAACATACCACAACACAGACAAGAAGTGTACCATCACAGATAAACACAGCCACAGCAAACAAACAACAGATGCACAGCCAAAAAAAACACATACCAAACACAGCAGGACATAAGTGGATGCATACCAGCCAATGACAAGGCAACATACCCCCACAGCACTGCATGCACAACAAGCAGTGTCTGCACAACAAGCATACCAGCCACACACAGAAATGAGTGACACAACATGAACCCACACAACACCAATCAGCACAGCACAAAGACAACATCACACACAGGAAGTGAAGCAGTACCACAGCAAACACACATACATGCAACACAACACCAACAGATGCACAAGTCTGGCACAGAAAGGTGGAAACAACTTGACCAGGGGACTGGGCAGCACACACAGTTGAAGTGCATATGAGCAAACATGACTGACAAACAGCCCAAGAACATCACACAGAACCTATTGGGGAAATGTCCTGAGTGGCACATTGCCACTGTCCAAAGAACTGCACCACAAAGCACAGTGTCAAATATCAAGTGATGGGGAGGCACACACACATGTAAAACAAGGGGACAGCTGACATCCAAGTGAAGTGCCATGGCAGGAGTGTACCATACACAAATAGAGGGAGTGCAGACTCACAATGGGTAGGCATCCCAAGCACAGATAGGGGATGGCAAGACACCACACACAACATCACATACTGGAGGCAAACAGGCACCATGTGACAGCAATGCATGAGAAAACACAACCACAATGTCAGTGTGGATCAGCAGGTCTGCACTGTCTCAAACAGTAACATGACAGATGGATGAACAACAAAACACAACACTGACTTGACAGACACACACACTGCATACTCACAAGTGACAGAAATAACAAGTAGGAGTCAGCCACAACTGCATGGACACACCAACACACTGCACACTGCACAACATACAACTCACACATGTGCATACAACTACATCCACAGGGATAAACAATCCAAACAACAGGCACACACATCCTGGGTGAAACATGTGTGTAGTTGACAATGCAGGGGCACACACATATCAACACTCCAGACAAAGTCAAGACCTTCACACTGCACACTTCTTGACCACCCAAGAGCACACATTGAAAGAAACCCATGGGACTAGGATGACTGCCCATCACAAGATGACCACACACATACACTACTGGGCACACAAAATAAGAACACACATACATGATGCGCCTGGCCAGCATGTCTGCAATCCTCTGAACATAATCCCATTCTGAGCTGGCAGTGCACCACAACTTGACATGTGTACAACACAGCCAACATGAACAAACAATGACAACTGCATCACACCTCAAATCTAATACCTTGCCCACACAAGTTTCAGGGTCAGGAAAAACTGAAGTCCCTCACCCCTGCAAAAAATAGAGTAAATGAGTAAAGAAATTGGCAAGGTTGAAGTGGCACACACAGCATGTGGCACAGTAAACCATATACACACAGCAAAATAACTTTATTCAGTAAGGACACTGACAAAACAGACAACAGGAGCAACTGTCTTTATTCACAAATTGCACAGATAGGCATCAAGAGTAGATAATAGCAAGGCACAAAATGCAGGGCATGTCCATGAGAAGCTGTACAGGCAGGGGCAAAACAGCAAGGCCAGTGGCCAGTCCAAGGTGCAGAGCATGTCCATGAGAAGCTGCACAGGCAGGGGCAAAACAGCAAGGCCAGTGGCCAGTCCAAGGTGCAGAGCATGTCCATGAGAAGCTGCACAGGCAGGGGCAAAACAGCAAGGCCAGTGGCCAGTCCAAGGTGCAGAGCATGTCCATGAGAAGCTGCACAGGCAGGGGCAAAACAGCAAGGCCAGTGGCCAGTGCAAGGTGCAGAGCATGTCCATGAGAAGCTGCACAGGCAGGGGGCACACAGCAGTGAACGACAAGGCCAGTGGGCAGGACAAAGTGCAGAGTGAGTCCATGAGAAGCTGCACAGGCAGGGGGCACACAGCAGTGAACGACAAGGCCAGTGGGCAGGACAAAGTGCAGAGTGAGTCCATGAGAAGCTGCACAGGCAGGGGGCACACAGCAGTGAACGACAAGGCCAGTGGGCAGGACAAAGTGCAGAGTGAGTCCATGAGAAGATGCACAGGCAGGGGGTACACAGCAGTGAACGACAAGGCCAGTGGGCAGGACAAAGTGCAGAGTGAGTCCATGAGAAGATGCACAGGGAATGTGTGCAACTGTACCCAAACCATGGTCAGCAACACTGTCTGGGGTGTCACGATGTGCAGCACAGGCCATGCTGTGTGAGAGACAGGCATGTGAGGTCTACCAACACTTAGACTTGGCTGTCAGTCGTACTGGGAGCTGGCTGTGTGTCGGGCCCAGTTGGAGCACTTGACTGGGGAGAGGGAGGCACAGCTGAGGTATACCTATCAGTGTCTTGGCAAAACGGAGGGCTGTTTGGACCAGGTGGCATAGTGGCACGTGGAGGTGGAGTCATGCAGACATGAGACACAGTGTGGATGGGAGATTGTGGAGGGGTGCCTTTCCACTTCTTGGGGAGTCGCAATGGCTTCACTGTCTTGGGAACAATGGGAAGTGGCGTGGACACATCAGGCTCACTCAACACCAAGGCTGCAGCAGGTGCAGACGCTGGCCCTCCCTCTGGTGACGTGCTTGAACCTGCGCAACGCTTTGCATGGCCCTGGCTTTGCTCCTCCATCCACTGCCTACCAGGTGGTCCCCCCACAGTGCCCTCCATTCCCTGCTTCACTGAGCTTGCTATGGGAGTCGAGGTAGTGGTTGAATCGGACTTGCAGCCCTTCTTATGCCTACCCTTGGCACTCACCACCTTCTCAGTGGGCATGGAAATTGTATGTTTGGTTTTGGGAGACGCTTTCGGGACAGGAGAGTCCTTGGCTGGGGATGTCCCTGAGGCACGTGACCCTGACGCCTGCTTCTTGGCTCTTTGTCCCCTGGTGTTGCCTGATGGGCTCTTGTCTGTGTGCACTGGGGTGGCTTTGGTCATCTGTGGGGATGGTGTCTGCGGCCTGGACGGCTTGGGCTTCTGTTGCTGCTGTGTTCTACGTGTGCCGTATCGTGACTTAGAGGTCTGTGGAGCGTGGTCACTGTCGTCCGACGTGGCCACTGGCATGGGTGTGGACAAAGGGACTTTCGCTGGACTCCCAGATTGTGCCAGTTGAAGGGCTGATGTCACTGCAGTGGACAATGACTGGACAGTCCGGTGCAGCCCACCCACGTCTGAATGTATGCCCTCAATGAATGCAACCACCTGAGCCAATTTACTGTCGTGGTCCATGAATGCATTGAGGAGAGCTGTCTGGCCTACACACAGCTGGCGCAAAAGGTCCACAGACTCAGCACTGATGGCAGCAGGGGGACCGGGGCAGGGGCTGCGGTGCCGGGGGTGAAGGACACCCTTCCCCTCTTAGCGGTGCGAACACGGGAGGCACCAGAGGAAGTGGCTGGGAGGGTGGGCACTGCACGCTGTGTGGTGGAAGATGATGCAGAGTCCCCATTCCCTGTGCCCGCCAACATGTCTGCGTCACCGCTGGCATCAGATGACATACTGCTTTGCGTCTCGGTCTGTGATTCCTCCAGCAGACTCCTGTCCCCCTCCGAGGCGCTGGTCACATCTGTCTCACAGGGCTCCTCTGCAGCTGTTGTGCTAGTTTCCCCACCACTGGTGTCCGTCCCCTGTTACTCCGTGACCACGGGAGATGCTGCATGAGAGAGAGAGATGTAGGGTCAGTGCAGTGGCAGCAACAGAACAAACATATGCAATACAGACAACCATTAAGATGTCTAGATCTACATGTTGCACGCCACCCTGTGCAATTACATCGTTCAAACCCACCTCTGTCATCACAACAGTGCGTGTGCACTATCAAACCAGTACAAAGTGAGCAATGTGATGACCACACAGCACAACATCCTGCATGTGGCTCCGTTACAACAGCAACACAGATAGCTCATACCTGTCTCACACCACCCACAATGCCATTTAAATGCCCCATACCCGTTTCCCAGTGTTAAGTACAGGTAGGACACATGCATGACAGCTGCACCCAGCATAGGCACAAGCTTACACTCACAGGCCACTGCATCACACTACCAACATCACATCGCCCAGCGCTGGCACATTCTGTGCACACATGCAGCCACACACAGCCATAGTCACCCTTCCCAGTACACTCACCCCTAATTGCCTGCTGATGCTCCTTCAATCGTGCATCCAGCTCAGGGTGAGTCACGGCCAAGATGCGGCACATTAGTGGTGTCATGCTGCGCCGTGCCATCCGGCCAGTGCGAGGGATCCGCCCCAGTGTCATCTCTGCAACGTTCTTTGCCAGCCGTGAGATGTCATCCCACCTCTTGTGGCAGTGGGTGCGCCATCGGTTTGATACTCCCAGAGCAGGCACCGTGTTCGCAATGCCCCTCCACACGGCCTTATGCTGGTGCACCTTGAGCTGCAGGCATGGGAGACAAGAGGGGGCAAACATCAGTGACACAGTGTCATGTGACAACATCACTAAGGACAGTAGCATGATACAGATTAATCACAAATCCACATATCTCACATGCAGATACAGGAATGCTTTTCACATGGTACATCTGCATGTGAGACTCACACTTAAATGCATGCATGTATGAGGGGACACACAATACTTGCACATCTCATGTACAAGCAGGATGCCAGCACAGAAGACCATGTGTACTCTGCCCACATCTACTAACCATTTTTAGGTAGAGCAAGACATACGTCACAAAACAACATGAGTATGTGGCAAGACCCACTGTGTCCGACAATGCGCAGGCGTAAACGAACATGCACTGTGAGTAGCCCACTGTGTCATGTATATCACATTGAGGGACATGATCTCACAAACCCACGTCCTTTCTCACAGTGCCAGTCGTGTGCAATCTACAGGGTTGACATGGCACATTGATGGGGAGTCAAATTTGAAAATGAACATGTTACACCCTGTATAGTCAGTGATGTGTTCTTGTTGTATTGGGTGGTGACTGTGCAGGCCAGGTGGGATCACACTGAGATGGACAACAGGGAAACGCAAAGACATGCACACTAGCAATCACTGGCCTCAATCCTCCATTCCCAACTTGCTGCTTCACTGTATGGCTGACAAGACAAGACATGTCCCTCCAATCTTGATGTGCAGGCAGGGAAACTTGAGGAGTAGGGTACACACCCCTTCACCCAATGGAATGCAAGTTAGGCAATGCATGACACAAACCCACACTCACATGCACATACTGCATCAGACCGACTACATGTGTGCCCCCCCTGCACTCTCACACCCACTGTGGAAGACTTACCACGACATTTGGGGCACCATATAGCCTTGGGTACTGTGTGAGCACCTCGTCCACCAGGACCTCAAGCTCCTCGCCAGTGAAGGGACTGGCATGGATCTTCTCTGTCCTTGACATCACTGTTGGTTAGAGACAGCAGCGGCAGCAGCAGGTGAGGGTCTCAGGCAGCAGCAGGTGAGGGCCTCAGGCAGCAGTCCCTGGAGGCAGCAGCAGGTGAGGGTCTCAGGCAGCAGTCCCTGGAGGCAGCAGCAGGTGAGGGTCTCAGGCAGCAGTCCCTGGAGGCAGCAGCAGGTGAGGGTCTCAGGCAGCAGTCCCTGGAGGCAGCAGCAGGTGAGGGTCTCAGGCAGCAGGCTCTGTGAGCAGTGGAAATTCTGGGCACTCTCCCACACATATATAGCCCCCTGGTGTCGTTCCAGTAGTCCTGGGCTGCTGCAATTGGTGTACCAGGTCAGCCTTTTACAAATGCATCCAATGACTGGCACCGCGGTGGTGTAGCACGCCTACCGCTATTTTCAAATCGCATCGAGCTTCCGTGATCGTGGAGCCCATTGGCTGTAATGGCATGGACCATGGCGGTGACACACCGCAGGGGCCAGGCGGGCGCTACCGCGGTATTGCATCTTTTGATTGCATCCAATGACCGGCACCGCGGTGGTGTAGCACGCCTACCCCTCTTTTCAAAATTGCATCGAGCATCCGCAATCGCGGAGCACATTGGCTGTAATGGCATGGACCATGGTGGGAACACACCGCAGGGGCCAGGCGGGCGCTACCGCGGTATTGCATCTTTTGATTGCATCCAATGACCGGCACCGTGGTGGTGTAGCACGCCTACCGCTCTTTTCAAAATTGCATCGAGCTTCCGCAATTGCGGAGCCCATTGGCTGTAATGGCATGGACCATGGTGGGGACACACCGCTGGTGCCAGGCGGTAGTTTCCGCAATTTGGGTGCCATAGACACACATGAGGCACCGCAATTTGGGTGGCGGAGCATGCCAACCGCCATTTGGCCATGTCTCTGGGGCTATCAGTACCGCACCCGTGCATTGGGGTGTGTTGCGGACACACCGCTGGTGCCAGGCGGTAGTTTCCGCAATTTGGGTGCCATAGACACACATGAGGCACCGCGATTTGGGTGGCGGAGCATGCCAACCGCCATTTGGGCATCACTTGTCTCTCAGTACCGCACCTACAGTACACTACACTACACTACAGGACAGTGTTGGTATGGACAATACAATGTGCACACATGTCAATGTGTTGATGTGCATTGTCAATCACAGCATTTTTTTTTCCAATTGATGATGTTTGTTTTAGCATGTCCCCTCATGTTAGATCATGCACACACTCGTCATTGATGCTCAGACTGTGGTCATTGTGTTGTTGAGGTGTGCCAGGTTGAATTGACGCCTTAATGTGTGTCATGTACAGCAGCTAGGTAGGATACCGTGGGGTTGCCTTGTCACACATGTGCAGGATGACAGACTCCCAGGCGTGCCCATGGGGAATGTGGCCATATCCCAATGTCCATTCACTTTGACCGAGGTGTTGTTTGGGGGACTTGCTGTGTGTAATTAGACAAGTGTGTGATTTGTGTAGTTGAAGGGGTCCCTACATGTCAGCTGGTCTGTGACTCAATTCATATGACATTCTTTGTTGGCGTTGTGTCAGCCATGATGTGAGATGCTGTGCACATCCCATGATGTATTGCATTACAATGTGTCCACTCTCATCTCAACTAGGAGGAGACCAAATCTGCATCGTCACTTGATAGTGCTAGCAGACACGGAGGATGAGGCGATCATCCGGAAATGCCATCTGGATAGAGCCACCCTAAAGATCCTTTGTGATTTGTTGGAGCCCCACCTGCAGCCTCGCCGAACATATCCAACAGCTTTCACCCCAACGTATAAGGTGATGGCGGCACTGCATTTTTTTGCCACTGGATCATTCCAGAACACGGTGGCCGAGGCAGGTGGGATGTCACAACCTATGTTCAGCATGGTGCTGCATGATGTTCTGTCCGCCATGATGATCTACAAGGACAGATATATACATTTCCTCAGGTGGCCTGAATTGGCAGCTGTAAAGGGAGATTTCTATCCCCTCGGACACATCCCCCTTGTTGTTGGTGCCATTGATTGCACCCATGTTGGGCTAGTACCACCACAGGCCTGTGAGCACGTCTACAGGAATCGTAAACATTACCACTCCATAAATGTGCAAGTGGTATGCCTGGCAGATATGATCATCTCACACGTGTGTGCAAGATATCCAGGCTCGGCCCATGACTCATACATCCTGCGTAGCAGCATTGTACCCCAGCTGATGGCCAATCTGCTTCCTGAGCGTGCATGGATTGTGGGTGAGTATGCCTAGTCATTTGGCGTGCTGTGTGTGTGACCTGCTGTCCTCTGCATCTGCGATATTGCAATGTTTCTTTGTGTGTGTCACACATAGGTGACTCTGCAAATCCCAACCGTCCTTGGTTGCTGAGCCCACTGCGGAACCCCAGGACACCGGCTGATGTCCGCTATAATGATGCCCATGGGAGGACACGTCTTGTGGTGGAGCGTACCTTTGGACTGCTGAAGTCACGTTTCCGCTGCCTGGACAAGACCGGAGGCGCACTGATGTACTCGCCCAGGAAGGTGTGTCAGATTGTAGTGGCATGCTGCATGCTCCACAACATAGCCATTCGCAAGGAGATTCCCCTGCTCCTGGATGCTGATGAGCAGCCAAGGGCTCCGCCTGCAAACCAACCCGGGTCCAGTGATGATGACAGTGGAGAGGAGGAAGGTGTTGACCTGCGTCAACAGCTCATCACCCGCTACTTCACTTGAAGGTGGGTGACAATGTACAACGTACCCATTGTCTGATGATGTTGCTGTTGTTGTGAAGGTGTAAGTGAGATTTGTGACAGCAGCCAGTTGTAGACTCAGTGTTTGCTGTCAATGTTCATGGGACAGTTCATTTATGAACATCTACAGGATGTGTATGTTGGCACTTGTTGCCCATTGTTATGTGTGCATGTGGGTTGTTCTTGTTGTGAAGTGTTGTGTGATGTCTGTGATGCCACACCCAGACTAGTGAATGTTGTTCTGTTGTGTTTTCCTAGGTGCGTTTGACCTCTCCTTGCCTACATACACTCCGTCCCCTGGTACATTGTATTCCTGTAGAAAATTGTACATCCTGGAATAAAGACGGAGCAGGTACAACAACATGTGTGTACTGATTTGTTTATTTACAAAGGTGACATGTGAGGGGGGGTACATTGACAGTGAGGTGATTAGTGGAGCAGTGAGTTGACAGTTATGGTAAATGAGATAATCGAGTGGTCACCACATAGGTGTGGTGACCCAGTCCAACAGACAGATGCCATTCACAAGGAAATGAGGGGAAGGACAGTCCAAAAAGTCAATGCAGTGGTGCAGAGGGTTGCCATCATGGCTGGCTGCGTGACTGGCGTTTGGCAGGTGCTTTGCCAACAGATACTCCCAGGGTTTTCTTCGGACGGCCCCTTTTCTGTTTGGCAGGGGGGGCCTCTGCTATAGGGCCAGTGGGGTCTGAGGACTCACCACTCTCTGTGGCCGCAGGGGAGGATGGTGAACTGTCATCCTGCGGACCGCCAGTGGGAGGGGGAGGTGTTGTTTGTGGCGCAGGCCTGTCCCTCAGTACCGCCACTAGTTGGCCCAAGAGGTCCACAATTTGTCCCATGCGGGTGTCCATGGACCTCCTCAGCAGGAGGAGCTCACGTGAATCTTGTTCTGACCGGGCCGTTTGTCCCTGGGCCCGTTCATATGCCCCAAGGACTCTGTGGATGTGGTCCAGGGATTCGGTCCCAGGCTGTGATCGTGTGTGGGTGACCCTGCCCCTCCCACCTGCACTGCTGCCACGGACCGGTTGCCTCTCCACTGTCAGACCACACATCCTCTCCCTGCCCTCCTCAGTTGGTGCGGTGGGGTGGTCATCCTGTGGGACAGGGAGGGTGTTGCAGGCACCACTGGTGGTTGTGGTTGTGGTTGTGGTGGAGGACGCACCGGACATAAAAGCAGGGGCATGCAAATTGGTTGTTGTATCTGCAGGTGTGGTGGAGGGACGATGGGGTCCTGGGACCTGTTGCGCCCTGGAACACCAGATGGGCCGGCCTCGGTCTCCTCGTCCGAAGATTCCTGGAAGTCAACATCCGAGAGTCGATGTTCCGGGGGGGTAGACTGGCCCTGCAGGTTGCTGGTGTCGTCCTCTGCAGTCAATTCTTGGTCACCTGTGGGTCAGATGGGAAATGGTCATTGGGGTCACCCCGTAAGATTTGTGTTAGCTGTGTGTCATTCACTGTTAGTACACTACACAGTTGACTGATCATCACATTGTTTCCTATGTGCACTACTGTGCCTCCTGACATGCTGCGGTGGTACATGCATTTCTTGTCCATGGTGTGAGGTGTCAATATGTACCATGCGCCACGTGCATAATTTGTGATTACAGGGACATGTTGACATCTAGGGCCTTGCGCTAAATATGATTTTTGTGCGGACTGTATGTGGATTTTTGTATGATCTGTCAGCCGTCACATCTGGGCATGTCCTGGCCATTGTCATCTCCTGCATACCTTTGTCTTGTCATGTGCATATCTGGATTGGTACCACATACCATGCTTTCTTACTGTTCATATGGTCGTTGTTACTCTGGCCCCATGGCACTGAACCTGTCATTCATTGCTGTGCATGATTGTTCCCAGTCTTTCCTCTACATGTGCATTGGTGTGTCACACTTTCGTTGCTGTGACAGTTTCCTTTGCTTAGCTGTGTGCACACTGTGCGTGGCAATATGATTGGTGTGCATATTTGTGCATTGAGAGGACTGGTGTTGTCAAATGGCACCATTCTTTTTGTGTCGAATGGCTAGGTGCACGTACTGCCTACTTACCTGTTGTGTGTTAGCATTTGTCTTTGTTTTCTGACACATCTGTGTGTGCGTGGTGGAGGCTTGCATCCTGCTCAGTGGTGGCACAAGACAGTATAATATGTCTGGCTAGCTGTTTGTTTATTTGGAGTGATCCATCTTGTTGGACTGGGGGACAGGGGGCATGGTGGGAGAAGTAGTCCAGGCCTCCCCCCAAACAGCCCTCCATGGCAAGATGGCTACCTACCTGTTGGTTTGTTTGTTGGGGATGTAATGGCTGACACATGCTTCTGGGTGGGGTGGGGGAGTGCTCCATCCTGCTGAGGTGTGGGACAGGGGGCATGGTGGGAGTAGTAGTCCAGGCCTCCCTCCCTCCCACATACAGCCCTCCATGGCAAGATGGCTACCTACCTGTTAGTTTGTTGGTTGGGGATGTAATGGCTGACACATGCTTCTGGGTGGGGTGGGGGTGTGCTCCATCCTGCTGAGGTGTGGGACAGAGGGCATGGTGGGAGCAGTAGTCCAGGCCTCCCCCCCAAACAGCCCTCCATGGCAAGATGGCTACCTACCTGTTGGTTTGTTGGTTGGGGATGTAATGGCTGACACATGCTTCTGGGTGGGGTGGGGGAGTGCTCCATCCTGCTGAGGTATGGGACAGGGGGCATGGTGGGAGTAGTAGTCCAGGCCTCCCTCCCACATACAGCCCTCCATGGCAAGATGGCTACCTACCTGTTGGTTTGTTGGATGGGGATGTAATGGCTGACACATGCTTCTGGGTAGGGTGGGGGAGTGCTCCATCCTGCTGAGGTGTGGGACAGGGGGCATGGTGGGAGCAGTAGTCCAGGCCTCCCCCCCCAAACAGCCCTCCATGGCAAGATGGCTACCTACCTGTTAGTTTGTTTGTTGGGGATGTAATGGCTGACACATGCTTCTGGGTGGGGTGGGGGAGTGCTCCATCCTGCTGAGGTGTGGGACAAGGGGGAATGGTGGGAGTTGCAGTGCTGGCTGCCTGTGCACATGCACCCATGGTAATGTTGCTAGCTACATTGGTGGTGATTGGGAGGGGGTGGATGTTGGATCTGTGAGACATGTTTTTGTGAGTGTGTGGTGCAGATGAATGGAATTGGTCCTAGGAGGTGTATCTTTGTAGTTGTGCAAGGCAGTACATAGCAGTGTGGTGGTAGTCATTTGTTTGTACTTACCAGCCTCCACTCCCCCGGGTACTCCTGTGAGACTCTCTGGATGCAGTATGGCAAGCACCTTCTCCTCCCATGGGGTGAATGGTTTTGGTGGTATGGGAGTGCCACCGCCAGTCTTGTCAGCCAGCTGACGGTTCTTGGTCCTCCTCTCTTTGACAACCCTCTTCAAGTCATGCCACAGCTTCATGATTTCCTTTCTGGATCTTGGGATGGTCCCTACTGCATTGACCTTCTGGACTATCCTTGCCCACATTTGAGTCCTTGTGGCTAATGGTGTCTGTTGGACCAGGCTACCAAACAGTTGTGGTTCCACTCTGACTATCTCATCTACCATTACCTTGAACTCACTCTCTGTGAATTTTGGGCATTTTATGTGTTGACATGGTGTGTAATGTGCAGAGGTGTTGTAGGTGCAGGTGTGTAAGTGGTGGTGGTGGTGGTGATGTGTATGGTGTGTGATGTGCAAAGGGGTTAGGGGTGCAGGTGTGGAAGTGGTGGTGGTGCTGTGTGTGGTGTGAGTGGTGATGGTGTGTAGCTTTGCCTATCCTTTGTTCTCAGGGGTTGGGCCCTTCAGTTGTGGGTTAGTGCAGAGTATTGTGGTCAAGGAAGGGGCTGGTTTTATGCTCTATGTGGGTGTGTCCACATGTGGGAGTGCTCTCAGGTGTGTTGTGTGGGTTGTCCTTGTAATTTTTTTTTTTTTGTGCAATGTTGTGTCATTGGGGTGTGTTTTCTGTTTTTGGGTGGCATGGCTACTTTGGTGTGGGCACTTTGTGGCCTTATTGTGGGATTTTTAAATCGTCCGCAAAATTTGTCATGGAGCGTCCGCGGCGGTGGCTTTGCTGCAGCTCTTCCGCATGCTCTCCCATTCATCACTGTTAGCGACCGCGGCGGTCGGAAAGAGCGGAACGTGCCGCGGGACCATCGGGGATATCCTAATTTCCCGTGCGGTGTCTCCGCTATCCTTGCGGCGGTTTGGTGCTTTTCCGCCGCGGATCCGTCTGCCGCGGACGTGTTTTGGCCATCTCCGCACGTTACGGGCAGTTTTTCTTTCCCCCGTACCGCCGCGGTCGGTGTTTTTTGGCGGTTGATCCTAATTTGGCCACCGGTTTCTCCCCGGTGCCGGCGGGCGGTTGTTTTCCGCTTCCATGGCGGTCAGGGTGATTTTCCGACCGCCATCCAAATAGGCCCCTATATTCCCACAATTGTAACAGCCAACAATTAAAATGAGTAAATTGAGTTTACTAGCCGGCTTCCGACTCCCGGACGGCCTCTCCGAACCCATCAGAAGCCAGCTGGAATGACCGGCCGGTTTCCTTTCCGACTACCTCCATCATAATGAGGCTGTCGGAAAGGAACCTGCGTGGCCCATTACGATGCGGCCTGCGGTCAGAGCCTTTACGGGCCGCATCATAATCGGACCCTAAATGTAAAAATATTTTTGAAGTGGGGTGTAGAATTAATATTAGATAAGGGTGTGGACATTTTTCAGGAGAATAATTAAAGTAATTTAAATAAATTATTTTAGAATTTAAATTTTATGAAAATGTTTAGATTATAAAAAGTTTTCACAAATTTTTTTTTTAAACAATTGATAAATTATTGTTAATTATTGAATAAACGAATTTAGTATTATGTGATATTTTATGAGAAATTATTAATATTTTTTTGGGGAAAAAAATATTTATTATTTTAGAAAAAAATTACAAATTTTCAAAAATTTTATTAAAATTGTTTTTGAATGTTGTAAAAATAGAAAAAAAAAAAAAATATTATTGTACATTTGAAAAAGTTGCATTTAGTTAGGAAAATAAGATATGCAAATATTTTAATTTATTATTTGATAAATAGCAGAAATATTATAAAAAGTATTATGACATTGCTATTATTAATGTAAATGTAATCATTAAAATAAAAATGATGTTATATTTTTACATTTTTTAAAAAGTATTTTATTTAAAAATATGTATATAGTATATACATTTTTATTATATTTTCTAATATTATACTGTGTTAAATGTGTTCATATACAAACATTTTATTTTATATTAAACATATTTAAAATAGTCTATAAATGATAAATATTTTAATTATTAGGTTTATTTTAATTTTAAATAAGTATATATGTTTTTTAGTTGTTTACTTCGATGTTTGTTCAGCTTGTTGATACTGTGGTGGCTGTAGTAAATGTTAATCTTATAGTGTCATATATTTAGGGTTTCATATTTTGTAGTAGGGGGGGCATTGTAATTATTGCCACTTTAGAGTCCAACATTTTTATTGTTATAAGGTATGTTGGAGTGTGAATGGACAATGTTGTGTCTTTAGTGTCTAGCACCTTCACTGAGTTAAGTTAGATTGGAGTGGGAAAAGTAAAGGTTAGCCTTTTGGTTTCCAACACCTTCCCTGAATTATTTTATCTTGGAGTGGTAATAGTATATTTAACCCTGTTAGTGTATAAAACCTTCCCTGAGATAAGTTTTATTGTACTGGGAATGGACAATGTTGCATTTTTTGTGTCCATCATCTTCCAGTGGTTAAGTTATATTGGAGTGGGAATAGTAAATGTTGCCCCTTTTGTGTCCAACACCTTCCTTGAATTATTTTATCTTGGAGTAGGAATAGTATGTTTAACCCTTTTAGTGTCAAAAACCATCCCTAAGATGCGTTTTATTGTACTGGGAATGGTCAATGTTGCATCTTTAGTGTCCAGCATCTTCCCTTAGTTAAGCAAGATATGAGTAAGCCAGGGTGGAGTTCGCGTAGCCGCACTACGCGAGCCTACGCGAAGCGGTAAAAAAACTCTGCAACACTACGTGGTCCGCGAGCATGCAGAGTTGCTTGTTCCGCATGCTCGCGAGATGTTTCTGACATTCGGCAAGACGGATTGCGTGTTCGGGGGGAAATATCGTGCAAACTTCCCCACGCGGTCACCAATGGGCGCAACCATCTTGTTTTTCTACTCTTTGCATGGTTCTGGGGTCTGTTTTTCATCCCTGTCCAATCTTTTCAATCCTTTGGTTCTTACACTGTTTTTCTGATCTTTTTTATTTATTATCTATCACTCTCTCTCCCTAAGTTTATATTTTGCGTTTTATTTCTACTTTTACTGCATTTTTTGTACTGTTTTTCTATTACTTGCTTTTTATTTTTTTTTACTTTCCTAATTCTTCTCCTTACTTTATTTTATACTTCTAAATTTTCTTTTCCGCCCCCCAGAACCACGGCTAAGGCTAGTAAGAAGGGGAAGGCCAAGGCTAGTGCAACCAGGAGCGGCCTTCCTTGCGGAAGACGGCGCCCGGAAGGGGTGTAGCCCTGGGCCCTGCTCTGAGGTGGAGGTGGCCGCCCTTGTTTTTTTTGTACAGCACCACCTCCCCTTAACTTTGGCAGCAGGCGGCAGGCGTGGCACCGGCTAGGTATTCAGGAGCGTCACCGCCAGTGGGCGAAGTTGCGCCGAACAGTGTTTCACTGCTCTGAGGTCTGGTGCACCCACAACCAGCTAACCCACTTATGGTCCGACATCTTGGACCGGGAGCATGACCTGCTGGACCTGCTAGGTGTTGAGGTTGTGGGGCTTGGTGAAAAGCTAATTATAGTACTATTGTGTGTTCTGTTCTGTGTTATTGCAAACATTATTTTTTTCCCTAATAGCAAGAATGCTGCTGCTTACATGCAGGTAAGTTACGTTTAAAAATCTTATATTATGTGATTGTTATTCTTCTAGACACTAGACTGGTGCTCGGTGATACTAATCTTACTTGTTTGCAACTTTGCGCTTGCTTGGGCTGATTATGTAAGAGAGTTTAGAGAACTTAAGTTAGGTAATGCTAGAGAGACTCCTTTCCTTTTTCCTGTCACTAAGATAGTGGTGGTAGGTAGGTAGTTTAGTTACGTAGTATTAGTTGGTAATTTTTTAGCGGTCCACGTGACGCGTCCTCCGTCACGTGCTGCTGACTCCAGTCCTTAGTAGAACCTTTTGTAGCTTGTTAGTGAGTGAGTAATATAGCAACTCATCAGCACTTCAGCAGCAACCAACCAACAATTTGGTGTAAGCAATATGCATGCGTCCATCTATGAATTTTTGAGGACTGAAATAAATGGAAATGCAGACCTAGTGAACCATTGGCCCGTCAAATGGGGTTGATTCATTGATGATTTCGAATGGAATTGAAACTTAGAAGAAGAAAATATATTTCTGGGCAATTCATTTCCAATGTATTTGGAATAGGAGGGCTAGGTGGTACTTAGGTTTAGGATTCTGGAATCGGAATGGAACACTGGATTAATAATAACTAGACGGTCCATGATACTACTAGTCGATCAGATTAGATAGGTCAATTTTATTGCAATTGTTGTTTTCTGTCCAAAAATCTTTTAAGAGCGTTTTAAAAATATTTTATTTGTTTCACACCAATCAATTTTTCGTCTCTTTATTATATCTTACATGATCAGCATCCAGGGACAAGAAGACAACGGGGTCTGAGGCGGGAGCTGGAGATGCCTCCCAGGGCCAGGATCGCTCCTCTACCGAGGGCTCTGCTGCTGGCCCCAGTAAGTCCTCCTGTTATTAATATTAATAATTATATTTCCCTAACTTTTGCTGCATCTTATTTTTTCTGAACTATTATTTCCGTTTCCCAATTCTATTTTTACCAAATCTTCTTCAATCTATCTGTTTCTAGATTCTTGTTTTCCCTGCATTACCTACCTAATTAGTTATATTTTTTTCTGGTGTCTGTTTTTTTTTTTACATCAATCTAACTGGCTCTGACTCTGTACTACTATTAGTCTGTCTGTAGCTTGCCCAGTTGGCCACTCTTTATTTTTAAAAAGTTTTAAAATTCAGATTCACCAATAGCTCTAGCCACTGAGTCCAGTCCTTTGGGTTGTCATCTTCTTAATCTTGAGAGGCTTTTCGGCAATTGACACCAACAAAATGCCCAACCATATATTTTACTATTTTTGATAGGATAGGACATACTACTGTCTACTCTACTCGAAGTACCCGATTTGTACTAGTGATGTATGTGGTGTATGTATGTATTGTATTTTCAATCTTGCTAGTAAAATAAATAAATAGGGGAAGCGTATATGGCATCTAAAAAATGTGTAATATTTTTTCTAGGCATATTGACCACCAGTGCCAGGGCCAGTAGGTCAAACTCAAAGGCAAGCGAGGAAGGACGCATGGGTGGTGGTTTAAAAACAAATACAAATGTTTGTTGTTGGTGAAAGGTTTGTTGAGAGATTAAGAAGAATGATAGCCTTGTTTACTTTGAATGGTTGGATGCCTTGATGGTGTTCAATCATCATAGCATAGCTGGAGACGGACACTGGATGAAAACAATGTAAAAGAAAAATAAAGCATGCCAGAGTAGCAAAGCCAAGGAGAATAGAATAAGATTAGAATTAAAATATATAATGCTAGAAGAGCAATGCAATGATAAATGGAAAAATCGCTGGGAAAAGAAACAAGGACTGTTTTTTTTCAAGGTTTTTTATTCAAGGTTGTATTTCAGAATACTACCTTACTCACAGTAGTTTGCAAGCACAGCATATATATTTTGTATGTGTGTACCCATACCCACCCATTATCAAGCACCTCCCTCCGACTCCGAGGCCCAGTCCCTACCTATGTCATTTTCGACTGTGTCAGCCTGCCATGGGTGGCCTATTGGCTGCATGGTTACACAATTCACGTTGTCCCATATATATTCAATGATCATTTGGATCAGATATCATCTGCCTTGTTGTAGTAGTCAGGGTGAAAGTGAAATTGAGCAGTTGCCATTGATGTAACAGAGTATGGCCATAATAGAAAAATAAGATAATTGTGTAGTTGTAGACTACAGCTGCCCCAGCTGCAGACAGTAGTAAATAAAAATAATGTGAGTCTGTGACACGAGTATGTCTGTCTAGGGTGCAAGCTGATTGAGCTGGCATGCCAACAACAAGGTTAATTTAGCTAAACAAGAGAGAGAGAAGAAGAAGACTTGTCTACTCCATAGTGCCTAGTAGTAGTAATGCCTGAAACTCCCACATATGTTAGAGGCCTAGGAAGTGGGAGGATACCACAAATGTTATGTACTGTGCTTGCTAGTGCTACTGTGCCACTATGTGTATAATTAATTTTATGTTACTGTTTTGCTAAGAGTATTGGTTACAATTGTCTTTTTTCTTTCTTGATATAGCTACTCCTTCCCAATCAAAAGCACACCCAAACAGGAAGGAGTTAGCATCCAAGGCCCGGCGCCGGACGCTGGAGGCAATCTGTACAGAATAATTGCGGCTGGTGACTCTGGCGGAAGAGGAGGAGGAGGCGGCAGCAGTTGCAGCCTCCTCCAGTGCCCCAGGCCCCAGCCAGGCCCCCCCAGTGGTACGGCGCTGCAGTCTGGCACCGGCCCGCCGCACTTCATTGAACACTGCTGCCCCCCCTGTGGATGCAACTGTAGAGCATTCAAGCGCCTCATGCTCCTCCGGATGGCGGGCCTAAAGGAGCAGATAAAGGTCCTGGAGAGTAACTGGCGAGCCCGCCGCTAGAACTCCGTCGCCTTGCCCCTTACTTAATTTTTTTTTGGTGAGTGGGAATTGGGGGTTGGTGAAAAGTTGGGGTTTATATTTATGGACAATGGAGTGGACATTGGACTCTTTATCTTTGGACATTGGTTGGAGCTAGGGAGAGGGTTGGGTCAGGTGTTGTGGGTTTTTTCCATTAGTTTATTTTGTTAGGGGAATAAATTATTTATACCTAAAGTTTACATACGATGTAAATGTTTTGTGGGGGGGTTACTCTTTTACTTCACATGGTTTCCTTTGCTGCTGCAGGACCGCAGCCAGTTTTTGATTGAAATAATCTGCCGATAGTGTAACATGCCAACAGATAGATGCGGTACCCTCACTTGTGACTTGTCCTACTAGTACTGTCTGTCTCTCCTCCTAGTCTATGCAGTCTGCAACTGGACTCAGAATGGTGTGGGTGTGTGAATTAATGAATTAATTTCCATATTATTAATTATGCCTCCCCCAAACTTCTTCTCTTACCTGTGATTGATGTTTATTTATACTTAGGCAAAGCGATGGCTGTATGGTGATGATGGTTTGGTTTCCCAAGATGCCATGGTGGTGGTGGTAGTAGTAGTAGACACTGACAGTAGCATTTGCAAAAAAAAAGAAAAGAAAATGAGACAGTCAGTCGCCTGAGGGAGACTCGGGAACAAGTAGTAGAAATACAGAACACAAGAAGACTGCCAAACAAGAAACCATGATGATGATAACAGCAATGCTAAAGTAAAATAAAACATAATGGTGGCGGGGATAGCCTAGTACAATTTACAAACTGAAGTTGACTCGACCTATGAAGTGGACAGGCGTAACCTTTAGTGCTGGAAGGATGATTGATGCCGGCAATTAATTATGATGGATTGTGTTCCTCTGGAAAACAAATTTACTTGCAAATACTGAGCATGGGTGGGCAAGCAGAAGAAGATCCTCGCCCTGCCTTGAGTTAGTGTTGCTTTCTCCACATCCGCCCCAGCAAGTGTGTGATCAATTATTGGTGTAATTTTAATTTAGTCACACCTCAATATAAATCACAAAGCCCGGGGGAAGAGGGTTAGGGTTTGATGAATGGTTGGGAAGGGGTATTTGAGGGAAAGGTTTGACAAAGACAAACACTACACATGGACAACACCCAATCTTGGCAGACGACCATCAAAAATCTGTTAACGGAGAAAAAGGAAATGCATGCATGATGATGAGTAGTTCTAGACTAGTAGTACAGGGCAGCAGTATATTATTAGTTATTATTATTAAGCAATTGTCTTGCCTGTCTGCCCCCAGAGAGACCCAAGTTACATACATTTTATGTTCTGCTGTTGTACCGGGCTTCCTTTTAAAGCTAGCAAAGAAAATGAAAAAAATATCTGTAGGAGTCAATTATAAGCAAACATAATAAACACCAACACACATAGTCGTAATGATTGAAGAGAAAAAATGAATCAAATGAAATGATGATACTATAACTATGTTATGGTCAAATTGGGAGTTGCAGCTCGGCATTCCTCTTGGTCCTTCCTTCCATGGACGCTCTGTCCGTCAATCTTGGGTGCCTGCCTGGCGGATGCGGATTGGTAAGGTAAGTGTGAGATTTGTTTTCCAGTATAGCACAGGGTAAAGGCCGGCCTGTAAGTGTAGATGGAAAAACAAAAGGGATATTGAAAAACCAAGGAGAAAATTTAAAGTTAAACTGCATAAATTAAGGAGGAGTGCAACAAGAAAACTTTCAGAGGCGGCATGGCTAAATCATGTCTACTCTGTTTCTAGCATTAACCTACAACAACACAGCAGGAGCAGGCCCGAGGCACCCACCCAACCTCCACTTAGCTTAGATTTTTTTGGAGCCAGACAGCACTGAGCACACATACACAGCAACATAGCATTTTCCAAATTAAGTAACTAAATCAATGCATCGCTGTCAGTCATACCACTACACTCGCCTCCACTACCACTATATAGACATGTAGGTCTGCCGTTGTTGTTGTTTACCTTTTAGGCCACTTCATGAAACGCCCTGAATTATTCCATCAATCATCTCCGATCCTACTGACTGACTGCGAGTATGGTATGGTCATCATGGTGTCCAACTCTGTAGTGTACCAAGAGAGTCCAGAATCAAAAATGCTATGGATCGGCCTGCAGTAGTACAATTGTTTTATTGAACAACAAGAAGGGAAACATTGACTTGAGTCACTTTTTTGTGTGTAGATTAAATATTAGTAGTCATCATGCACAACAACAACACAAACACCAATCACTCAGAGTCAGCGTCCAATGCATGCCATCATTTACCTGTTCTCGCAGGGCAGTACCTCTAAGCTCGGAAAGGAGGATAGCTATAGTCAGGTTCTTTGGAGGGACTTGACGAGGCAGGCACACATTTCACATTTCCTGTACTATTCTCCATCCAATATCTGGCTTGAGGGAAATAGATTTAGGGTGAGTCAAGACTGGAGCAGGACTCGGAGGAGTGGACTTACTTCTTCACTGACTGCACACAATTGCAACTCCAATCCGGCAATAAAAGAGTAAGACGGTGGTGATGGATTTGTTGTGATTCAAACCAGAAAGACAGTGACACACACAATTAATAAAAGTAAATAATATTCCTTAGATGCATCTTTTTGGGTGGCTTTTTTGGGGCGTCAAAGCAAGAAAGAAAGTAACAAGTCAAAAGCCTAATTGTTGTCAGGGAAGGAGAGCTCGTCCTCAAACTCTGATGGTTCACCCAGAAGTAGGTCATCTAACACACTACTTCCATGACCTAAGTCGCTGTCATCATCTTCCTGCTGTGCTACTTCAGGTATGGTGTAATCCAATGGTATAAAGTGCTGATTCATTTTGATCATGGTTAACAGCTCCACGTTTTGGGGCGAGATACTGGTCCTTCCCACTGTCAGAACCGCACCAGCAGCACTGAAAACACACTCAGAAGAGACACTTGTGACGGGGCAAGCCAGATAGTTTATCGCCAGCCTGCTGAGCACCGGCCATTGGCACCTTTTCCCATACCAATACAGCAATGGGTTTTGATCAATGTAGACCTCTGTTGGGTCATCCAGATAGGCCTGGACCATCCTCTCAATGCTCAGGGGTGCTCCGCTTTGCTCGGCCTCTTTTGCCTTAGCCTCAGCACTGGACCTAACAAGCCCTTGCTGTAAAAACCATTCCTGTGCTGATTTTGGTAGGGCTGATGCTCCTGTTCTTGTTGTTGTTGATGTTGTTCTTGGTGTTGTTGGTGGTTTTGGCTGCTGTGAGCCAATCACACTGCCCTCAGGCTCTGAAGTTGAACTTGACGCTGGCTGCCCTGCAGTACTCGTTGTGGAGTAGCGGGCCTCTAATTCCCGGCTGTTCTTTTTCTAAGCGATTGGCTTCCACAGCTATCCAAGTTTTTTTGTTGGCAGCATCCCCTTCTGAAAAAGGAATCAATGTGTCCAGTACTGGTTTGTACCATGGATCCAGAATTGTGGCACAAATGTAATGGTTGCATGACACAATGCCTCTTTGCACCCTTGTATTTTCAGATAAGCGAAGGGTTAAGCTCTCCACCAAGTCATATGCTTCTTTTTTTTCCTCCACACCTGCGTACATTGCAGACACCCCCTTTAGCTGTTCCTGTAGCATGTGCAACAATGGGATAGCTTGGCCCACAGTACAGTCCTCCTTGCTGACTTCACGTGTGAAGAGCTCAAAAGGAAGTAGCATCTCTGTCAGGCATTTAACTAGGCCCCATTGGTCCATCTCAATGATCATGCCTTTCACGGTAGCATCCCCTCTTTGCATGACATTCATTGATTGGTCTGTACTGTTAAAACAGATGTTCAAGCCTGTAATAAGTTGAGTTCCAACATGTTGGCACCTCCTGGATGAGTGCTTTAACTGGCATTCTATGCTCATGTTGAATGATCCTCATCTGCTTCCGAGCTTTAAAAGAATGGCTGAAATGTGTGCAGATTCTTCAGCAGGTGGGCAGTAAGTTGCTGACTCGGTCTCCTTTTTTTCAGAAAGTCTTGAACAATGATGTTAATGCAGTGCACCAAACACAGGACCCTGAAATAGGCACCATCAGCCATGGTCTTAACTATAATACTGCCATTGTCCATAGAAACAAAACCAATGGTAAGCCCTCTTGGACACAGCCATTCAAAGACCTTGCTGTCAAAGTCCTCCAAAATGTTTGCAGCAGTATGAGATTTCTCCATGGCGAACATGGCTACAGTTGCATGTTTCCGAGTGGCATTAGAAATCTCAGCAGTGTCAACAACACCTGCTGCAGATATCTTTTCTCTAACCCCCACAAAAGAGATCCAGTGTGCAGTGATGCACATGTAATCAGTGGCTGGGCAACTGGTCCACATATCTCTTGTCAGGTGGATAGTGTGAACAGCACTCTGCTGCAAAGCTTGTCCAAGCAATTCCAGCACGTCGTGATGAAGTGCTGCAACAGCAACTCTGACGAAATAGGACCGGCTGGGAACCTTCCATTTTGGGCAGATGGCTGTCACAAATTCAAGAAAACCCACCCCTTCCACAAAAGAAAAAGAGAGGAGGTCCAGCGCTAACATTTTAGCCAGCTTCGCGTTGTACAACCGTGCCGTTGGGTGGTTGCGGTCGTACTGCCCCTCCGACCTAAACAGGCTGAGAATGGTAGCCTGGAATTTTTTCTTTTCTGGTGCCACTGATGCAGGTGACTTCTTGACGCCAGATGTTGTTATGCTCACCGCACGTTTTTTCGTTGCGGTACTCTCGTGCCTGGGACCCCTTGGTGTCTCAGCCTGACTCTTGTGCCACTGCGATGTTGCTGATGAGGATGTGGGCGGTACCACTGTACTGCTGGGGACAGGGCTACTTTGTGCACCAGAGAAAATGTCTCCCTCTTGTTCACCTTTCACAGGGATCGGATCTTCTACTTCTTCATGCCCACCAACAACAATGGGTGCAGTTTTTTGGCCGCTAAGGTGTGCCTCCCACTGGATCAAGTGGTGTTTTTTAGGATGGGTTGTTTGGCCTCCGGTACCATAGTTTGTACCAAGCTTAATCCGACTAACACCTTGTCCACAAATGGAGCATATAGCAATGTTCACCTCCTTCCTGCTAACCGAAAAGAAGTCCCAAACTGGGGAGGTCAACTTTCTGGTGCTGCTGGTGCCACTTGCAATGCCGGATGAACTGGTAGGTGGGCGTGAAGTTTGACTCTCTGCAGTACCTACTTCTACTAAGGTAGTTGTGTTGGATGTAGGTCGCTGCCGGCGAAATATGGAAGCTGGAGGTGGTGTTGGTGCTATCATCTGTGTTGGTGGTATCCGTGCCACATCCCTCACAGCAATTTGGGAAGGGGTAATGTCGGTCTCCACTGGGGCAGGACTAATGTCCATGATGACTGGCTCATCATCATCATCCTCCTCTTCTACATCTACCTCCATAACTCTAAGGCTTTCCGTAACCTTCCTTTTCCCTAGCCTTGTCTTGTGGTGTGTCTCACTCCGAGACTGAGGTGGCTTCCAAGTGCCGTCTAGATCATCAGAAGGTGGGCTTGCAGAAGAAGTTCATTGACTAACCCTCCTTCTCCTTGTTGGGGATCTGGAAGACAATGGATCTTCTGAAAGATTGACTTGCTCTTCTTTTTCCTCTGCAGGAAGCTTGATTTCCTGAACAGCCCCTACTTCGAGAGGAACAACTACTATTGGGGTTGGTTGCGGCTGTCGTTGTCCACTTATCTGAGTTCCCTGCATTGATTGGGTACTACTTTGCGATAACGATAAGTCAATTTCAACATCACTGCTCGTCAGCGTTGGACTTGTGATTAGACTGGCTGTCTCTGCAACAGATATGGGCTTGGGCCTAGGTTGGTGGGGTGGGTCCACTGATGCGGGGCTGCTGCTCCCAGCTTGCTCCCCATACACCGCTGCTGCAGGTGCAATTTTTGTTTTCCCAAAAAAGATCTTGGGTGACATACCGGTCTTGGTAAGTGGCAGTGCCTTCTCACTGGCAACTTTCTTGGTACTGGACCTGGTACCTATCTTCAGGGCCATCTTGAAGATGTCAGCAGCACGCAGTGGCACAAGTTGAAGAGCTATCTGTGGTCACATATCACGTGACGTCGTGCACAGCAGGATTTCTTTCCGGCAGTACAATGGGTTATGAAGTCTCCTCCTCTTTTGTGCACCTAAAAGCAAAGAAGCAAGAAGAACATCAGTGAAACGTGACATTTATTGTTGTGGTTCAATTACTATTAGTTCAAACAAACAAATATAATATATAACTTAGTGTATGATCACACTTGTTAATGTTATTAATATTATTAAATGTATTACCTCAGTTATTAAAAACAAATAACAATACAGTGTAGATATTTGTGAGACTTTGACAAAAACAAAGGCTTTCATGGTTGGTGTAGTAGTGTACTGTACAGTACACTCAGGAAGGATAGGAAAGAAGAAGAAGAACAACAAAAATCCAAATGTAACGGACCCGGTTTGGCATTGTGCATCACGTGAGTTTCAGCAGTCAGGGAGCTGCAGCTGAAAATGGATAGAAGCAATAAATAAGCCAAGAGGAACAAAGGAAAGACATGCAGGCCTAATGCATACGTACACTGGCTGCCTTCACAAAATGGCCGCCAGCCACATGGCCAGGCAGTCTACAACAAGAAGCAATAAGGCAAGAGGAACAAAAGAAAAAAGAAAAAAAGACATGCAGGTCTATGGCAAAAGCACTACCACCACCATAAAATGGCCACAAGCCAGATGGTCATTCACTCACAAAACAAGCAGGCCTATATCGACACTGACTTTACAAAATGGCCCCTGGCCATACGGGGAGGCTCAGCCAAGGCAAATGCTGGCCCACTATTACAAACACACTCACACACTGGCCAGACAAAGGAGGCATGCTAAAAAACACAGCTTTAATACAACAATGCCAAAAACAAAAATCCACAGGGCTAAAAAAGGTTTGCAAGTTACACAACAACCAGATACATCCAACAAAGGCATTTATTTAACACACATGAAATACCCCAAAAAAAACACATTTTGTATTCATCCATGCCCTAAATAATGTTTAAATTCAACAGACACCTCAGAAACAGTTGTTTCATGCACCCATGAGTAGCTCTGGGCCTATTGTTTGGGAATCCCTTTGGCAGACTAGGCCACATAGTGAATCAATTCAAATCAATACTATTGCAAATTTATTAGAAAATGTAGTGAACTGCTCTACGTTAACTACAAAAACGTAAGTTAATGTTATTAATTTACTGTGGGTGGGAAATGTTATATATTTATAATTAGGTTATGTTGACAGATCAATGATGTTTTGTAGAAACTATGGCCCTGATTACGATTTTAGTTGGACGAGTGTCTGATCGACATTGTAGCGGAAACGGGACTGCCAGACAAGGAGTCGGCGGTCCTGCTTCCACTATTGCAAGGCGACCGCCTTCACGGTTGACAGAAAGTGTATTTTTACTATCGCGGCTGGTGCTGCAGGCTGCACTTTAAGGGGCACATGTACAAGCGCCTATCGCCACGGGAATGTCACTTATTGTGACGGTCATGTGGCGATAGGGGCCATGCCTTATTTACAAGGCAGTGTTAAGCCACTTAACGTGGCTTAAAGCTGCCTTGTAAATAAGGCACCCTTTCACGCTATGCTTAGCGTGAAAGGGGGGCAGTGGGTGTTGCAGTGTGCATTCCACCGCAACACCCATTGGTTTTGATGCTGCTACCTATTTACAAGGGCACTGTAAATAGGTGGCAGCGCCAAAATTAAGACTATGAAAAACCTGTTCTTAAGTTGGCCAAACAAGGAGAAATGCTTTATTTCTCCTCGTTTTTGCTTTTTCCATGTGTGCAGCACACATGGAAAAAGCAAAATGCCTTGGATTGTTTATGTGTAGGAAGGTGACCATTCCTGCACATAAACAATACAGTTTGTAACTTCTATGCGTGCTGCATTAAGCAGCACACATAGAAGTGACAAAAGGGCATTTCAGGATTGTTTATGTGCAGGAAGGGACACCTTCCTACACATAAAAAATCCTCCCCTGCACGAAGGCCGACATGGAAAAGCTATGGGAAACGGACATTATAATCCTGACATTCGGGGATTATCTGTCCCACTGATGCCCCGTCGGGCTCCTTGAGCCCATCGGCAGTGCAGCGGAACTCCCGCGCAGGTTTCCCTCCAACCACAAGTATCATAATAAGGCGGTTGGACGGTAACCTATGATGTCAGGTGGAAAGCCTCCGACAAACTGTTGGATGGCTTTCTGCTCAACATCATACTAGGCCCTGTGTGATGTATTTTTAAAATTATGTGTAGGTAGTTTGTTTTATGTATTTTTTTTTATTTAAATTATTTTTCAAAGAATACCATTAATATTTTTATTATCTCAGTGAGCAATGCAAAATGTAGAAATAAGTTTTCACTGATATAATATTATTATTTTACTACTTAAAAAAATATGTTTAAATTATCTTGGTGTATTAGGTTGCAGTTCATTAGATGGCTGGTACATTTTATATGTGGTTAAGAGGATAAACTTCTAAGTAATCTAGTCCTTTGCTGTTTACAAATAGTCTTACTTTGAATTGGAGATATTCGTACATTTTTCTGGGTAATTTGGTTAGTTTAGGACAGATGTCTGTAATAGATTGTTCTAGTCTAAGTTCTTGGAAGCTTTGCTATTTTTGTAAGGCTTCTAGTAATTTATTTAGCTGAGGTTGAGTTCTGCCTAGTGTGGATTGGAAGACATTATGCCATCCTCCCACTGTGTTTTTTCCTCTTGTCCCAAGGTGCTATCGTAGACATTCCACCATGGTATGTGGCATTTTGGCTGGCATATGTGTCCTGACCTATGTAGTCTGCATACCCATGTGTCCTCGAAGAAGTCCATGAGGGGAGCTAGTTTCAATTCATTATTTTGGTAATAGGGACTTTCTATTAGGATGTTGTAATGGGTGGCAACTTCTGCCACAGGGACATAGTCTAGTGCAATTAGTGTTTTTATTGCAAAGGCAAATTGGCTGCTGGTGACGTATTCCACACTTAGGGTCTCATTAAAATGGTAGTCAGTGTGGCTGCCAGACTCTGTTTCAGCGGTCAGGAGACCACCGACAAGAATGTGGGTGTCCAATCACTACATTTGGATGGGACCGCTGGGTTGGTGATTCGAAAGATGGTGCTACCATGGCAGGGGCATTCTGCGGCCATACAAAAGGGCTGCAGCAGATGCCACCACCGTGCAGCACCTCTGACATGTCTGTGCGCCATGTGCCAAGCCCACGGTGCACAGAGGTGAGTGGGGCCACTTTTCAGTTTCCCACAACAGACGGGGGCCCTGTTTGGGGCCCCAAAATCCCTTTCCGACAACCTGTTTATGGCGGGATCCCAGCCATGAAAAGGCTTCCAGAAAAGGATATTGCATACCGACGGAGGTGCCTGTCCCAGCACCGCCGCCATTACAGGATGCTTCTCCAACTGCTGGCCCATCGGGATCTATGATCCTGGCAGAGATGGGGGTCTAGTGTCCGACCGAATAGGGTCCAATGGCCAGCACTGTAATGTGGTTGTCAGACCGCCACCGATGGCCTGTTAGTGACCCAACTGCCCGACATCCTAATCAGGCCCTAAGAGCAGATTTCCTTAGGTGACTTCATATACTTTGATTAAAATGATAGTAACATTCCTGTATGGCTGTGTGGGGATACATTTTTAGTATAGATTGGATCATAGCTTGCTCAAAGTCAATAATGATTTTTTGGGGATAGTAGTTGTTGGTCTGTTGCTTAATGTGGTTTAGCAGCTTTGTGTAGGTGCTGCCTTGTTTGTTTGGGACTACTGCATACACAAAAGGTATGTTATTTTTTTTTATTCACCATGGATGGTGTATAGTTGATGGAATGGTTTGGGACTTGCTTTAAATGTGCCATCCATCATCAATGTTTGACATTGGGCTAGTTTGAGTAAGTTTATAGGGGTAGCAAATATAAGTATATGTTTTCATGGCTTTATTGTCATATAATAGGAATTCTTCCCCTCTGTGGGTGATTGTAAGCTGTGGTGGGATGTCTATCTCTCTGAATGTTTTAGAAGCAGGTGGGGTTTCGGTGGTGGTTCTTTTACTTCTAGTTATAAGGTGTTTTAAGGTGGGATATTGATGGTAACTGCCCTGTTCTATGTTCTGCTACGTGGGGCAGTATATCTTTAAGTATTTGTGCTTTGGGTTATTGGGAACTAGTGCTTGCTTATCTTATATGTTCTAATACTTTTTTCACCTCTATTTTTGTTACATTGGGAGGGTTGTTATGCTCTTTTACATCAATTACTGCCGTTTCTCCCTAGTGACAATTAATTGGAATAATATTTGGTACATTTCCAATTAATATGTTCTATAGAAGCATTTTCTTGACTGTACGTGTATTCCATGTAACATAGTAAAGGCTTCCCCTTCTGTGATGTTATAAATTTTGTATCTTCTGTCATTAAAAGCATGATTACGAGTTTTGCGATCCGACTGCCCAAAGACCGGGAGAAGACTGCAGTGATGGCAGTCGTACGACTGCTGTATTATGAGTTGACCGCTGGGTCGGCGGTGTGGCTGCGGAGGTCTTGCTGCAGTGGACAATGTATTTCGATATCTATCGAGGCATGTGTTTACATTTCGATTGCACATGTGTCAAATGTACACATACGCATGATACATGTGAAAAAATACCACCTACCCATTGCCGGAGTCCGACCCATATTTGGGCAGTCCAGGCAATGGGTACATGGTATAAAGAGCACGTACCTGTGTATCGACACAGACAGGGTCGTATTCCTTGGGGTGAATATGCTGCTGTGTAGGGGGAGTAATGGAGAAAGGGATCCATGTTGAAATCTGCTGGGAAGAACAGGAAAAGGGTGAGTATGTACCCCAAATCCTTAATTTCCACTAACCTTTAGATGGCAGTCTGACCCCCATGGTCGGCTCATCTGGAAGCCAACTCGTAATTCGGACAGGGGTGTTGCACCACTGTATCGCCCTATGGAAGCTGACTTCCCTTGACCATGGCCCCGGAGGTTGGCGGTGGGCTTGTTGTGCCTGCGGTCCAGCCGCAATCTTTCCAGGCAATAATCCCAGCTTTTAATATGGCTGTCAGACCGCAGAGCTCTAGTCAGTTGGACATCGACCCCGGGCACGGCGGTCCACGGACCGCAAAACTCTTAATAAACCCCAATGTCTTTATTTATTGTAATCACATGAATATAGATTTTTTTTATTAATAAATGTGTCTTATTAATATAGAGTTAAATAGACATTTTCATTTTTTTCAATAGTTGTACCTTGGTTAGCGAAGGTTTGTGTTCGTGGAACCTTTTCCTTCAGCAAGCTTCATCTTAAAACAGGTGCTTTTTTGAAGTTTTATTTATTGCATATATTATATTTGATGTTTAAGGATATTTAGGCTATTCAGAGATTTAACTGTTGCTGTTTTAGTATGTTTAAAGCCGTTTTTTATATATACTTACTTATTTTTGTGGAGTTTGATGTGTGCTTGTCATTGAAGTTTAGTTGAAGGTAGAATACTTGTACAGACGTTCAAAACTGTGTTAGTAATTGTTTAATAAGAATTGTTTCTGAAAGTTAAAAATATTTAAGCTTATTTTAAATAAAGTAGTTACTAACTTGGAGAAGTGGATGCCCGGTTGTATATGTTGTAGGCTTTCTGTTTTCCACAGAAAAGCTGGCAGTTTCCTCCTCTTCAAATGTTTGGTGTTTTCTGAGCTATTATTTGGCTAAATTACTGGGGCTTTTTTATTGTTTGTGTGATTGGTTAAGCTATTTTATTGGTTAAAGTTTTGTATATTTCAATATTACTACTTAATTAAGCTTCCTTTTAATAATTTGTGCAGGTGTGTCCTTATTTGGAAAATGCCAATTATTGTTTTTTTATGCTCATATTAGAGATGACTTATTTTATTTAATATTTAGGGGTCGATTCCGATTCGGGCCGGAAAACGTACCGACCGACTCGGAGCCGGAATTAATTCCGACCGACACGTACCGGTGCAGCCCGACCCGCAAAGTACAATGAGAAGCGTGCAAAACCCGACCGACTCGTACGGAACACAAGCCAAACGAGCGAGCCGCACGAAAAACAGCAATCCGGCCGGAAAAACACGTGAATCGAACCGACCGACACGCACCCGCAACAATCCCGAACGAAACGTACCCGCGAACTCCTACCCGCCAAGTACGATGCAACGCGTGGAAAACACGACCGAGTCGCACAAAGGACAAGCCGTACGACCGACACGCATAGAAAACTGCGAGCCGAAGCAACCCAAAACACCGCGACCGACGCGTACGCAGCATAGAAAACAGCACAAACACAGCGTGAACGAATCGGAGAAGCCCGTACGAGACAACTGCAGGGTCCGACTCGGTCACAAGAACGTCTCCTACATGCACAAAAAGTGCAAAGGGAAAATACACAAAAAAAGGCCAAACAAGCAATTGCAAAGCCAATAAATACTGGGGGGGCAGGGAACAAAGACACACCCACAACTCCACTCATATAAAGGACACAAATCCCTACCATGATCCTTTGCAAATTCAAATTACCTGCCAGCACTCAACAGACAGCAACCACACACCTACAGCTCATCCATCAGACAAGCCACACACCATCAGCACCCCAACAAATAGCAACCTCACATACACCCAGCAAAACACACACTCACACACCTTCACCTGCACACCAACACACACATCACTCACCATCACCACCCATCACCATGCCCCCAAAGAAGAATCATAAGTTCCTAGATAGTGAATTGGAAGTCCTGGTAGATGAGATCCTCAGGGTAGAGCCACAGCTGTTTGGTACACTGGTCCAACAGACACCCATGTCGCAGAAAACCAAGATGTGGGAGAGGATCGTCGACAGGGTGAACGCACAATCACCATGTTTGCGCACAAAGATAGACATCCAGAACAGGTGGGATGACGTGCGCAGGAGGGTCAGGGAGCTGTTGAAGAAGGACTACCTCTTGAGCCAACACACCGGCAGTGGCCCTCCTGCCAAGCCAGTATACCTCAGGCCCTGGGAGGAGAAGGTACGGGCCATCCTACCACCAGTGAGCGTATATGGACTAGAAAACATCCCAGAGCCTGGTGAGTACACAACAAATGTACACAATATTATGCCACAATACCCACACGTCACTGTCAAGGGGAGAGTCAAACCATGCACCCTTAGCAAATACACAGCAACCAGAACAGAACCAATCCAAAATGTGTATGTCAGTCAGATAAACACAACACATGCCATCTCATAGTGACATGTAACTGTGTCATCACATGTACAAACACAACTACAACTACAGCTGGGCAGTGGCACAAATATAACTAACAAACACATCCAGACATGTAGCCACCACTACAACACCACCACACAGTGAAGCCCACTGAAAGGAAGGAAAACTGTGTATGCTGGGCAAGTCAGTGTAGCCAATAGCATCATGGGAGTCGTAGTCACAAATATTGCCCACCCTCACAATGCGCACATCAACACCACCATGAACCATGCTCACATCACAGGGAGTGGAAAACAACTGACAAGATGGCTGACACTGGCTACTGCTGTGGGGAGCACAAGGTCCTGCTGGCAACTGTGCACCAATCATCAGCAGGACACCACTGACTGACATCTTGCCATTGCTCTCACACTCACACACAGTGAAGTCCACCCAAAAGCAAGTAAGTATGGGCATGCTGGGAAGTGGGGTGGAGGCAATAGCATGATGGGAGTGGCAGTCACAGATATTGGTCACCCCCACAACTGTCCCATCAACACCACCCTGAACCATGCACACATCACAGGGAGTGGAAAACAAGTGACAAGATGGCTGACACTGGCTACTGCTGTGGGGAGCACAAGGCCCTGCTGGCAACTGTGCACCAACCAACAGCAGGACACCACTGACTGACATCCTGAAAGACAACTTCCACTCCCTGCAATGGAAGCACGTTCCATGGTGGGATATCTGGCTGGGTGGGAAGGAGGACTCACAGCCCTGACCATAGTTACCAGCAGCGTTTCTCACACACACCCCTAACACAAACTCCACATAACTCACCTGGGAGAATGCATTGCCTCACACTCCAATCAAATATCCCACAAAGAACCACAACCCTGGGTCATGCTGAGTGAAGCACAGGGACACACATGGGACTTGTAGCAAAACTAACCCCAGGATAACACTGTCAGCCATCTTGTCAGCACAGGCACACAACCCCACAGGGAAGCAGAGTCAAAGGGAAGGAAGCATGGGCATGCTGTGAAGGGGGGTGGAGGCAATAGCATGATGGGAGTCGTAGTCACAGCTCAACATCCCCCACCCACATGGCCCAGCAAGCTCACACTCAAGCATGCACACCCCACAGAGAGTGGAAAGCCCCATCAAAGATGTCTGACACTGGTGCTCTGTTGTGGGGAGCACAAGGCCATGCTGGGAACTGGCCACCAACTAACAGCAGGACACCACTGTCAGCCATCTTGCCATTGCTCTCACACTCACACACAGTGAAGTCCACCCAAAAGCAAGTAAGTATGGGCATGCTGGGAAGTGGGGTGGAGGCAATAGCATGATGGGAGTGGTAGTCACAGCTCAACATCCCCCACCCACATGGCCCAGCAAGCTCACACTCAAGCATGCACACCCCACAGAGAGTGGAAAGCCCCATCAAAGATGTCTGACACTGGTGCTCTGTTGTGGGGAGCACAAGGCCATGCTGGGAACTGGCCACCAACTAACAGCAGGACACCACTGTCAGCCATCTTGCCATTGCTCTCACACTCACACACAGTGAAGTCCACCCAAAAGCAAGTAAGTATGGGCATGCTGGGAAGTGGGGTGGAGGTAATAGCATGATGGGAGTGGTAGTCACAGCTCAACATCCCCCACCCACATGGCCCAGCAAGCTCACACTCAAGCATGCACACCCCACAGAGAGTGGAAAGCCCCATCAAAGATGTCTGACACTGGTACTCTGTTGTGGGGAGCACAAGGCCATGCTGGGAACTGGCCACCAACTAACAGTAGGACACCACTGTCAGCCATCTTGCCATTGCTCTCACACTTCCACACAGTGAAGTCCACCCAAAAGCAAGTAAGTATGGGCATGCTGGGAAGTGGGGTGGAGGCTATAGCATGATGGGAGTGGTAGTCACAGCTCAACATCCCCCACCCACATGGCCCAGCAAGCTCACACTCAAGCATGCACACCCCACAGAGAGTGGAAAGCCCCATCAAAGATGTCTGACACTGGTGCTCTGTTGTGGGGAGCACAAGGCCATGCTGGGAACTGGCCACCAACTAACAGCAGGACACCACTGTCAGCCATCTTGCCATTGCTCTCACACTCACACACAGTGAAGTCCACCCAAAAGCAAGTAAGTATGGGCATGCTGGGAAGTGGGGTGGAGGCAATAGCATGATGGGAGTGGTAGTCACAGCTCAACATCCCCCACCCACATGGCCCAGCAAGCTCACACTCAAGCATGCACACCCCACAGAGAGTGGAAAGCCCCATCAAAGATGTCTGACACTGGTGCTCTGTTGTGGGGAGCACAAGGCCATGCTGGGAACTGGCCACCAACTAACAGCAGGACACCACTGTCAGCCATCTTGCCATTGCTCTCACACTCACACACAGTGAAGTCCACCCAAAAGCAAGTAAGTATGGGCATGCTGGGAAGTGGGGTGGAGGCAATAGCATGATGGGAGTGGTAGTCACAGATATTGGTCACCCCCACAACTGTCCCATCAACACCACCATGAACCATGCGCACATCACAAGGAGTGGAAAACAACTGACAAGATGGCTGACACTGGCTACTGCTGTGGGGAGCACAAGGCCCTGCTGGCAACTGTGCACCAACCAACAGCAGGACACCACTGACTGACATCCTGAAAGACAACTTGCACTCCCTGCAATGGAAGCACGTTCCATGGTGGGATATCTGGCTGGGTGGGAAGGAGGACTCACAGCCCTGACCATAGTTACCAGCAGCGTTTCTCACACACACCCCTAACACAAACTCCACAAAACGCACCTGGGAGAATGCATTGCCTCACACTCCAATCAAATATCCCACAAAGAACCACAACCCTGGGTCATGCTGAGTGAAGCACAGGGACACACATGGGACTTGTAGCAAAACTAACCCCAGGATAACACTGTCAGCCATCTTGTCAGCACAGGCACACAACCCCACAGGGAAGCAGAGTCAAAGGGAAGGAAGCATGGGCATGCTGGGAAGGGGGGTGGAGGCAATAGCATGATGGGAGTGGTAGTCACAGATATTGGTCACCCCCACAACTGTCCCATCAACACCACCCTGAACCATGCACACATCACAGGGAGTGGAAAACAACTCACAAGATGGCTGACACTGGCTACTGCTGTGGGGAGCACAAGGCCCTGCTGGCAACTGTGCACCAACCAACAGCAGGATACCACTGACTGACATCCTGATAGACAACTTGCACTCCCTGCAATGGAAGCACGTTCCATGGTGGGATATCTGGCTGGGTGGGGAGGAGGACTCACATCCCTGACCATAGTTACCAGCAGCGTTTCTCACACACACCCCTAACACAAACTCCACAAAACTCACCTTGGAGAATGCATTGCCTCACACTCCAATCAAATATCCAACAAAGAACCACAACCCTGGGTCATGCTGAGTGAAGCACAGGGACACACATGGGACTTGTAGCAAAACTAACCCCAGGATAACACTGTCAGCCATCTTGTCAGCACAGGCACACAACCCCACAGGGAAGCAGAGTCAAAGGGAAGGAAGCATGGGCATGCTGGGAAGGGGGTGGAGGCAATAGCATGATGGGAGTGGTAGTCACAGATATTGGTCACCCCCACAACTGTCCCATCAACACCACCCTGAACCATGCACACATCACAGGGAGTGGAAAACAACTCACAAGATGGCTGACACTGGCTACTGCTGTGGGGAGCACAAGGCCCTGCTGGCAACTGTGCACCAACCAACAGCAGGACACCACTGACTGACATCCTGAAAGACAACTTGCATTCCCTGCAATGGAAGCACATTCCATGGTGGAATATCTGGCTGGGTGGGAAGGAGGGCCGGATGTCAACCAAATACATCCAATGCAGACCATGTACACACCCCAACATTCACATAGAAATGCCCAAATAATGCAGGACACTGTGCTACACCAATATCAACCCCTGACTGTGACAACTTAGGACAATGCAATGTACAGGCCCGCATCCAGAGGCACAGTCACAACTGTCAGGTGTGTCAACCATTGATGCCTGCAGAAACATAACATACATTGTGTGTGTCTCCCAAAAACAGGTGATGATGGGGACACAGCAGCAGACGCTGAGGAGTCCCCGTCCCAGGCTCAAGAGGATACGGAGCTCACTGGTGTGGAACAGCCTCTGCCCTCCTCGGATGAAGAAGACCCACCTGGCACCTCCGGAGCAAGTCATCATGCAGCACCAGCAGGACCACCAGCTGCACCCCCTGCACCCACCCCTCCAACGACTGTCAACACACATACCACCCCTGCCGACATGGACAGACCAAGGAGCACCACCACCACCAGCACAGGGACCCTGGACCAACGTGGGGCCATGGTCACCAACACCACCAACAAACCCCAAGGGGGCCCAGGGTCACCTGTGCGTGCCACCTCAGGTACTGCACGTGTCGCCAGGGGTGGTGGGAGGGGTGGGAGACATAGGTCGCTGCTCGCAGAGGGGTCTGGACTACATGATAACCCACAACTGGCACGCATAGCCAATGCGTACCAGTCCAGCACCGGAGAGCTCAGCCAGGTAGTGGGGCTCCTCAGGGACATTAAACAGCAGCAGGCTGCCCATCATGCCCGCTTGGAGAGACACATGTCCCGCGTGGAGTCCAAGTGGGACAAACTGCAAGAGATGACGGTGGTGCATAGGGACATATTACAATGCCTCCGCCAGATGAGCAGCAACCAGTCAACACTAGGGGTGGGCGGAATTTGCGTAGTCGCGCTAAGCAAAGCTCCGCGAAACGGTAAAAAATCTCCGCGAGCACGCAAAAGTTCCGCGAACACGCGGAATTGCTTGTTCCGCCCGTTTGCGATGCTTTTTTCCTGTTCGCGAACGCTGTTTGCGTGCTCGGGGAGAAATATCTCGCGAACACGCATTTTGAAAGCGCGAACAAGCAAAAAACTCCGCGAAGCCGCGGATCGCGGAATTTATGGCAATTTTGCGTTCTCCGCGGAACGCGAAATTACCCAAATTCCGCAAATTCCGCGAGCGGAACGGAATTTACCGCCCAGGCCTAGTCAACACCTCCCTGTGTGCCCACAACATCTGGTGCTGAAACAACTGCAACTGCCACAGGGAGGCAGGATGACTCTGGCGGAGAGTCCCCTGCACCGCAGCAGCCTGCACTTGAGGGTCCCCCCACCAAAGAAGAGGGGTCGTCCGAGGAAGGACAACTGAGAGGCCGATGGCCATGTACATCCCCCAGGAACCCAACACCTGTTCTGGATAATCACCTTTGTGCACAAACTGTTCACCCTGTTGACTGCAACACAACTCCCCCACATGACATGGGGAGTACAAGTTGGACCAATGTCTCAGATGACTGTGGACTTGATACAGGACATTTCTGCTACCAGGACTTCCAATTCATCTAGGAACTTTGGATTGCAATCAAAATGTACAGCACTCACCATCCTGTGCACTATTCACACACATGTATGACAATAAACACACTAATACACCATACCTGCCTCTGTCGTGATTCCAACGTGGTTTCTGTCATGGAGATGATGACCAGCGAAATTACACTGTGCATGCTAACTGCTACAGCAAGTACAACACAGGCATGTGAGTCATGGCAACGTGACACATATGAGGGAGACACACCACCAGGGCTACACAACAAATACACACCTAGGCCATCTGACTCGTTGCCTACACTGATGTTGCCAGGAAATACGGTGCAATGCACAGACACAACACCTATTCACAGTCTTAGTCAACTAGCCCACTGGTGCAGTAAGCAAATGTCAGTCAAATGTGTGACCACAGATAACGCACATCACAAAGTGAAGCACAGGTTTATTACACATTTGCAACATGTTGTAACCACTACAGATGCAAGGTAATCCCACCTGGCAGCGGGCACACAGTCAACAAGTGTAGAAGGAAGGAAGTCCATGGGTGTGGCGCACATCACCTGTAGGGACACGACAGCTACCACCCTCGAAGTCGAATCACGGTGTTGGGGATCACAGTTGACCAAACGACTCTGAAAGTACCCTGTGAAGGACAGAAATGACACACAGTCAAAAGCACTGAAGAACAGGACAGAACTGCAATACTCATGCCCAATACATGTCACAAGATACCCACCCAGAACCAAGTTAGCATGTCAACACTGTTGGGGAGTACAGACTACCTGTAAGGACACATCGCTACACGCATACAGTCATGTAGCCCATGGACACACTCAAACAGCACCAGAGCACCACCAACACATATCATGCAAACTCACATCATTGACATGACATCTCTGGATACTCACATTCAGCTGAAGAAGTTGGTGATGAGCTGTGTGCGGACATCACCATCATCATCATCATCATCATCACTGGCATCGTGGTCCAGGCCAGGATCCTCCACAGGTGGCGGACGTTGGTCATCGTCATCCAGGATGAGAGGCAACTCCTTCCGCACTGCCAGGTTGTGTAGCATGCAGCAGACGATGACAATCTTGCACACCTTTGCTGGGGCATATGGGAGGGACCCTCCTGTCTTGTCCAGGCAGCGGAAGCGGCTCTTCAGGAGACCAAATGTCCGCTCAATGACTCTCCTGGTCCAACCATGTGCCTCATTGTAGCGCATCTGGGCTGGTGTCACAGGGTTCCTGAGGGGCGTCAGCAACCACGGCATGTTGGGGTATCCGGAGTCACCTACATACAGACAATTGCACATTAGCTGAGTTGGAAAAGAGGGTGGAACACTACATTGCAGAACACACACAATGGTACAAAGTCAGTACACACCAACAAGCCAGGCACTCTGGTTCGGCATCTGTGACATCATCCTCGGGATGCGACTACTCCTCATCACGTAGGCATCGTGTGCAGAACCGGGGAAACGGGCACACACGTGTGAGATGCTCATATCTGCAAGACAGACCACCAGTGCATTGACCGAGTGGTAGTGTTTGCGGTTCCTGTATGCCTGCTCTTGGGCCTGTGGTGGTACCAAAGCCACATGTGTCCCATCAATGGAGCCAATGACATGTGGCATCCTCCCCAGGGCATAGAAGTCACTCTTCACGTCAGTGA